>VIAB01015630.1:41107-54358 GCA_009801035.1 Oophaga pumilio | reverse complement strand
CATAGCCTCACAAGTACAGCTATAGTATTTGGATTTTCCCATGTATGTAATTCATGTTCATTTCCAAATTATAATTCACACTTTAAAATTTTTATTGCAGATTCAGGAAATTATCTTTTACTTTTTTTTTAAAATAAATAATTATTAGTTGCTGTGAAATTTATCTCAATTTGAATGGAATTTTTTATTTTTGTTTTCAAGCAAATTTCTCTTAAAACATATTTGTGAAAGTACTTGCACATTTTCTGTGTTCAGGCTCCTCTCCCTATAAGGCAAGCAGCATGCATCTCATTATTCTGACACTGATTGCGGGTTCCCATTGACCACAAGCAGCCTGTCTGCCTGCCTTGATGCTGTGATTAGTATATAATCAATCTTTAATCCAATCAGGGAACTCACTGCCTGCTACTGATAAAGGTCTCAGCAGGGAACTGATGAGGCCATGACCTATGAGTCTCAAGGGAGCACCTACAGAGTGGAAGGTGCAGTTAGCCAACAGACAGATACAAGGGAAAGCAATTAAGAACCTTTGAATAGGATTCTGATAAAAACAAGGCTTTCCAAGACACAAAAGTATCACAAAAAGTATTTCTCTAGTTGATTTCTCCCCTTTTTACCAGTGTTTTCAGATAAAAATAGAGTCATCAAACAATATTTTAAAATGTGATATATTGTAGTAATAATAATAATAGTAAAAACTCTTATTTAAATCTATATTTTTCCCTAATACGATAACTGTAAGTTGTTGTTTCATGACAGAGACCACCCATTTCATATAAGAACAATCACCTGACCACTGTAGGACTATATCTTAGCACTCATGTCAAGCAGCTAATAATACCAGAGAAAGCTGACCTCAACTATAACCTAGTATTCAAGAAGCATTCCCATCAAAGTTTTTGTTCTTTTAATATATTTCAGTCATCATATTATATAGCACTGTGTACTTTCAATTGCTCATTTTGCCATTCTACCTAGTTAATTCTTCTCTTTTACATTAGGTTTATCACACCACGTGATTAAAAACAGACTAGCTGAATCCTTCTAAGCTCTATGTAAAAACAGGAAGTTCCTTTTCTCTTCATGAGTCATCATTAGAACTACAATTCCACATAACTGCAAAATCCTTAGTAGGCCAGTTCCACTCTCTCTTTAACTCCTGATCCAGCTGCTCTGCTCCTTCCCCTGCCAGGAACTTTGAAGTGATGTAGAATTATAGTGCTGTTATAAGCCTAAAGGAAAAGAGAGGAATTATCTGGGTAGAATCGCAAAATGAGCAATTGTAAGTACACAGTGCTATATAACATGATGATTGCATTTGCAATATATTATGAGGATAAAAACTTTGATAGGAAAGTTTCCTTAAAAGACAGAGTCATTTCTTAGAGAACAGCTTTTGTTCTCACACATAAATAAGTACAGTATGGTGAGACGGGAAGTGCTCCTTGTCTTGATGTGAAAATCTCTTCAATCGAAAGGTTTTTTTTTTGCTTACTGACTCCTTAGTTATAAAAAATGATAAGCAGAGATGAGAAAATTGGTCAGCCTCTAAAATTCAACAGGCCTGATCCTTCTCTTCCCTTATGCCATCTGTCAGGGAGAGTTGGGTGGCACCCATACACATTAGACTGTCGGTTGATCCAATTTTTAATCAACAGAAAGCTAAGAAATAAATAATAGGGAAGAGAAGGTAAGTCAGTGCATGGACCATAGAGTTCTGTAAAATATCTAGGACGGGGATAGGAGAAGTGTAAATCACGAAAATTATTACCCAACAGTCCCAGCGGTGTTTATTTGTCTCACTTAACAGAAATACCCCAAAAAGTGTCCTCCTAGTTTTCCTTTCAACCCCAACATTAGTCCCCCAGTAGTCTTGGCAGTGCATTTCGTCAACAGTTAAAGCAGGTCTTCCAACCTTTGCCTAGTTGTCACAATAGTCTCTTTTTCCCATAATACACTAGTAACAGCAGTTATTTCTTTTTAGTATACTTAATGTGAACCTGGATCTTCCTTTTAATTGCTTTGTAATCATAACCAAGTTCAGTTTATTGTTTGCACTTGTTCCAGTCATCACTGGGTATTTTATAACCCCAAATTCATTTACCACTTTCTGCAACAGAACTGTATGTCTCTAAATGCTATCACACTGAATTCCATTGATTACTTTATATTGTATTTCTTTAAAACATATAATATTAAGTGCATTGAATGGAGTGTCACATATCACTTTGTCTACAGGCAGTCACATAAAGGCAGGTTCAGAAGCAATCATGTAAAAGAGGTTTGAAAGAAGTATAATAAACGCGTGAAGAGACTGGGTTCTTGTCTATGTATCACAGCCTCAGTTTTTATTAATTAGAACTTAGTTGACATCTGATAATATAATAGACAAAGACAAAAATTCAAGATCAAGATCATTGGTCACTGGATGGACATTTTAGCTAGTAATTGTCATGTAAAAAAACAGTTTGTTATATATACAGTTGAGTAGAATATCCCCTTATGGAAGAGAACATACTGCAGATACTTATATACAAATAAATAACATCCTCTGGGCTTAAAATATGACATTATATATAGAGCAGACTAAATCCCATAGGGAAATTCAAAATGAGATAGGGAAATTCAAAATGAGACCAGATTATTTGCCAATAGTAGAGACAAGCAAATTTCGCAATATTCAAATTTGCTTGTTCGCATGGTTTTTCTTTGGAATTTCGTTTTATGGAGAAGTTATTCTCAAATGTAATATCTTTTATTATGTGCATGTAAACAATACAACAAAATCCTTATACTCACCTTATCGCTCCACATGCATATGATGAACTACCCCTGGACTCATCAGATCTGTAAGTCCTTGGTCAGGAGAGGTGAGTAGTAATGTGAGTATAATGTTTTTTGTTTTTATCATTTCTTAATCTTTTGAAGGCGCTCCATGGTTCAGAAAAATAGCATCCAACATCTGTCATTCTGCTGAATACATGTGGAAGCAAATTACTGCAAATTCACATTTTGGCAAATGCGGATATTTGTAAAATTCGAGTAAACGTTTAATTGCGTGTGTATGGGAACAACACATAAAAAATAAAAAAAGGCAAACTGGACATAATTTCACACAAAACCACAAAAAATGTTGGACTCCTCAACTTAATACTTGGTTGCACACCCTTTGGAATAAATAACTGCAATCAATGACTTCCTATAACCATCTAAAAGGTTCTTACACCTCTCAACTGGAACTTTGGACCACTCTTCTTTTGCAAACTGTTCCAGATTTCTCATATTTGAAGGTTACCTTATCCCAACAGCAATTTCAAGATCTCTCCACAGAAGTTTAATGGGATTTAGATCCAGACTCAGACTCATTCCTTTCCACTTCAGAACTCTCCAGCTTTTTGCTTCTATCCATACTAGAAATATGTTTGGGGTCATTGTCCTGCTGGAAGGCCCATGACCCAGGATGCAAACCCAGCTTTCTGACCCTTGCACCACGATGTGACCCAAAATCCTTGGATAAATTTCCTGATGCCTTGCACACAGTCAAGCAACCCAGTGCTAGAGGCAACAAAATAACCCTAAAACATCTTTGAACCAACACCATGCTTGACTCTAGGTACTGTGTTCTTTTTTTTGTAGGCCTCATTCTGTTTTTGATAAGCAGTAGATTGATGTGTTTTACCAGAAAGCTCTATCTTGGTCTCATCTGTCCACAAGATGCTTTCCCTGAAGTATTTTGGCTTATTCTGGTACATTTTGGCAAACAGTCTTGTATTTGATGTTTCTGTGTCGGCAGTTGAGTCTTCTTGGGTCTCTTGCCATGGCGGTCCGTGACCGCTACTGGCACATAGTGCCGGGTGTCGGCTGTGATAATCAGTGTTGGGGTTAGGGCTATGTTAGGGTTGTGGTTAGGGTTATGTTAGGGTTGTGGTAGGGTTGTGGCTAGGGTTGTGTAAGAGTTGGAGTTACAATTTGGCTATTTTCAAACGTACAAAAAAAAATGATGATGGTATGACGGCTAGTGTTGAGCGCAAGTGCTTGCTACTCGAGTTTGCATTGGGTGCTCGGGTATGCACAAAGTATCGCAGATCCCTACATGTTTCTTTTTGGCTGTCTAACAGTAGCAAAACATGCAGGGTAGCATGTCACTCGAGCATCTGTGATATTTGATGCATACCTGAGTATCCGATGGAAACTGGAGTAGCGAGTGTTTGCGCTCAACACTAATGACACATATTCAATATGACATATCTGTGGGTTCAAAATGCTCACTATACTCCTGGATAAAATCCTTGAGGGGTGTGGTTTCCAAAATGGTGTCACTTGTGTGAGGTTTCCACTGTCCACTGTTTAAGCACATCTGTGGGTTCTCCAAACGTAACATGGTGTCCGCCCTCAATTCCAGCCAATTTTGCTTTCAAAAAGTCAAACGGCGCTCCTTCTCTTCGCAGCCTTGCTGTGCGCCCAAACAGTGGATACCCACATATAGGGTATCAGCATACTCAGGAGAAATTGCACAAATTTTGTGGTCTATTTTCTATTGTTAAACTTGTGGAAATAAAAAAGTTTGGGTCTAAATTAAGTTTTTTCTCAAAAAAGTTAAATATTCATTTTTTCCTTCTACATTGCTTCAGTTCTCATGAAGCAACTGAACAATTCATAAACTTTTTGACTGTTGTTTTGAACACCTTGACAGGTGAAGTATTTAGAATGGTGTAACCTTTCGTATTTTCTGTCATAGAGACCCTCAAAGTCACTTCAAATGTGATGTGGTCTCTGAGTGCTGAGATCTCATCTCCCGAGATCTTGGTGCCGAGATCTCCATCTGCTCATGCGCCGCCCTCTGGCGGCCATTTTCCTGGAGTCCACCGCACAGGAAACCACGGAACTGGGGGGCTCTGGCCTTTCACAAAATGTCGTCAGAGTCCCCCTGCAGTAGCGCTGGACACAGCGCAGCAGCAGCAGCCCCGAACACAGAGCAGCAGCAACACCGGACACCCGCAGCGGCAGCACCGGATACCCACAGCAGCACGCTGAAAAGGTATATCCGCATTATAAGACTCACCACCATTTTCCCCCCAAATTTGGGGGCAAAAAAGTGGGTTTTATAATCCGAAAAATACAGTATTTATTTATTAAATTTTTTTTGAAAAGTGTCTTCCAGGCTTTTACATTAATAGGACCCCCCTTCATGATGCAGAATAATAGGCGATTAATAAAAAGCCTGTAAAGCTCCTTTATTGCGAATAGCCTGTAGATGAACTGCAGTACCGGAAAAAGTGTATAAAACAAAAGCAACTTTTTATCAGGTGTCGTGTCAACAAAATGGTCCATGTATTCTAATAATTATGGATTAGACCTCAGCCAAATCCTTATTTAAACCCTATAATAAAAAATACTTAATGTATATGAATTTAGTATGTATTTGTGTGTTTTATGTACCTTACATCAATGTATATACTGTATATATGTGTGTATGCATGCACGTAGATTTGTTTAAAGTTTATGTTTTTGTGTGTAATATGTGTATACTTACGTGTTCATTGTGTACATGTAACGCTCAAGTTCTGAATGGACAAATATTTCCTAGGTTATTATCATTCTCAAATAGGTAAAAAAGTCAAGGATGCCATATAATGACAGAGAACTACTTTTCTTAGAGGCTTAGACAACTTTGCATAAGGCCTCATTCAGATGTCCGTGTTTAAACAAGTACGTTAAAAATATGGTGGTAGGGTGACTAGTGTTTTACATCTGCATGTCCATTTTTACCATCAGTGTGTCATCAGTGTTTTTCACGGATGGATGAAGAAATAAATTACGAAGCTTCTATACTTCGCAATGTTAAACACCTACAGCACACGGATGGCACATGGATGTTATCCGTGTACTGTATATATTGTATATTCATGGACCCATAGACTTGGTTTGGCCCTTTTCATCCATGCTACCAAAAAAGACAGACATTTGAATAGCTCCATAGATTATAATGAGTATGTGTTGTATCCATGAAAAAAAAGGATACATGTGGGTACAACACAGACGTCTGAATGAGGCCTAAGGAAGCATAGTAAATAAATATTTTAAAAACAGTGGAATTGACATAAGTGAAGTAGACTCTGTAGCTTAAAGACTGCTAATTAAGTCTCAGAATGATTCACTTGAACCATACTAATTAGGAGTCTCTATAACGGCCATTGCTAGTAGATACATTTATGGCCCTGTCCTGGTCCATTCTAACATATTACTCTGAAACTGCATGACTACCACTGACCTACTTAAAAGCATTGGACATCTCATGACTACAGGCATTCATCCAGTAGACTTTTGGTTCTAACTAGAGATGAGTGGATATTTTGAAATTCAAATTTGCTAAATTCGCCAATAAATAAATTCAGGCCACAGGCAGTACTGGAAAGGTTGAAAAAATGCACATTGGGGAGAGGGGGAGAAAGAACCCCACTGACCATAAGAGTTTACACTTTAAGGATTCACACTGACGTTTAACTCGGCCAAGTGCTATCCAATGTTTTATTGGATAGCACTCGGCCCAATGTGATATTATGGGGCAGCGTAGATCTACATTTTTTTTATTTTTTTATCATGCCGATCTGGCATGAGAAAAGAGTCCCAGCATCCTGCAAGTACATCCAATGATCGGATCACATGCTCCCATACAAGTCTTTGGGTGTGAGTGAAACATCAGACTGAACTCGGATGCCACCGAGTACACAGAGACAATGGAAAAGATGGAGAAATTACGTTCTCCATCTTCTCTGAACTGGTGCTGTGATTTTCTCATGTGAGAGAATCAGATGAGAGAACTAAGGTGACCCTCGGATCAAACTCTGACAGAGTTTGAGCTGAGTGTCGTTAGCATAATTGCCCCGATTCTTTCGCATTGGTAGTGTGAGTGAACCCTCAAAGAGAAAGAGAGTACCCAGCTGGCCATAAGAGCTCCCATGCTGCAGACAAAAGAGAGAGGACTCTGCCAACCATAAGAGTTTATACTCTACAGGTGAGTGAGACTTATTGTTATGTTTAGGTAGCTGAGGAGAAAAAGCAAAAACAGTAATACACCAAAGAGGCTGGAACCTATTGGATTGCAGTAACCTGAACTAACCACACAACTAGAGGTAGCCGTGGAGCGTTCCTACATTGATCCTAGACGCCTCTTCACAGCCTGAGAGATAACTACACCTAAAGGCAGAAAGATGAAAGCTATCTGCCACGGAGCAGATCCCCAAAGAAACTAGGAAGCCCCCAAACATACAATGGCGGTTAGACAAGAAGATAGCACGGACACAGACAGAAAATAGAATGAGCAAATGTTGGGGCCCAATCTGTCTAGACAGAAAAGTACAGGAAAGAATTCTGACTGCAATCCAACAAAAACTCTAAAAAATACCAGCACTTCTGATTGCCAAAAAACCTGAGATCACACGACCTCTACCACCTAAAATCAGATCTCTGGTGTAACAAAACAAAGCCGCAGCCACTGAGAAAACAGGAAAAAGCAAATGAACAAATAACAGTGGCTACAGATAAATTGAGAGGAGCTCAGGCCCCAGGAGGGGACCCGGCTGACCTCTACAAAAGTGCAGAAAACTATGAAAAAAGCAAGCACAAAAAGAAAAGCAGAAAATATCTTATCTGAAAGCAGCAGGTGCAGGCAAGACTCCAGCAACTTCAAAATGAACCAGGAACCACAATTGAGACAAGAACAATTGATCACCGGCGACCATCATGGGAGGGAACCTCCCTTATATCAGTCCAGTCCGTGATCCCAGATTGCCATTCCTCGCTGTGAGGTTCAGTACTGTCTACAACCACCAGAGGGAGCCTCTGCTCAGAAACCATCTCCAGCACATTCATAACACTTATCCAGTGACTATGGAGATGGAAACTAACTCTGTCATACAAATTGTGCTCCGCTGGGAACCACGGATCTGTAATGGCCCAGGAACTGACCACTATTGTACAAGGAATGATAATCTATAAGATGTCATAGCTGCAGAGCATTATGGAGAGGCCTGTGTAACAACACAAAATCACCTTAGGCCGCTCTCTGATACTTCAGTGCGCAAAATGGTTCTTTTTTGTTGTGAACTGCTAATTGAATTTCAAATTGTTTGAATCAGTAAAACTGCAAATTTCAGGAAATGTGATTCAGAGTCAATCCTCTGCAGATCAATACACTGGTCTCTAGTGCTAACCACGTCACTTTATGTTAACCATTTAGATTCACCAGTGAGAAAAACAGGCCACAGTGTTTCCAAAACTCTTCAAAACCAACACTGGTCATCACCACATCTGGAGGAGCCATACAAAGTTCCAGAACCGATTCTCAGCCCTAAAAAGTAATTAATTATTCCAATAAATTGATGCATATACAATAAATTCTGGTTGGTAAAGTGAAGGGTATTTGTAAATATGGGATATTAAATTATAGTAGGAAATTAAATAAAATGCTCTTCTGCCCCTCGTGTTTAGGTCTTATATATGCAATTTCTTTTCTTAATGGTATATATATTTCTAACAATTCATCAAGTAGAATTGATTTGGGAAAGTTACCTTTCACAATGAACTTGTATTTTTCAGCCGACTTTCTATGAGATCATGCAAACTGGTAATCGTAATGTCAAATCCTGCAGTTTTTTAAGCAGAGATGATTCTTAATGAAAATCTTTTTTTCAATAAATAGAATGCGCCTATGTGGGCAATTGTGCATTGTAATAAGAGTGAATGAGGCTATCTAATAGAATAGGGTGATTTCTTCCAAAGATGTTCTTGAGGGTGAAAAATCACACAATGTTAGAAATATTCACAGCTTTGACATTGGAAAAGCATTTAGTTAAGAGCTAAAGAAAATGCCATGTAATTTTAAAGGAAACAAAGGCATAAAAACAAGAAAAAAAGATTTAAATAGAGGAATGCTGAATGGATCTGTTCTGTTTTGTCACAGATGAAGGGTCGCTAACAACATTTGATTGCCTAGAATAGCCTTATATAATGTGCTTAATGGCTTTACTGTCACTTTGCAAAGACGTATTAGTGGTCAGAAACAGCTGCATGGATCAATAGCTGTAAATCAATGGCTGCAGATAGAGTGCCAAGGCAAATGCTATGGAAAATTATTATGATTAAGTTTAGCCATTCAATTAGAACAGACTTGAAGTACAAGTGATAAAAAGATATGTCTCTCCTGATGGATTGCAAAGATATTCAATGAAAGTCCTCAACAGCTGAGGGAAAAAAGTACATCTACTATTGTTCATCATTGAATAGATGTTTTCTATAATCAATCCTTAGTAAAATTAAGAAAAAAGTTGCTTTTCTTGATATTAGTTATTCTGATACTTTTTACAGAATATATCTCTTCTTATTCATCACTTACAATAGTTAAATATTCTCAGTTTTGGTAGAATAGTGAAAAATAAAAATGACCAACCCTTTTATAACAGGTAAAAAGTCAAACATCCTTGAATATTGGGAATCTATAAATTGGTTTTAACCAGGGTCACTGCTGGGGTTATAAAAGAGAAAACTTTTGGCAGTAATGAATCATCTCTAGTAGAGAAATTTTCACTGCACACTCAAAAGTTTTCATGCAAATTTTCTTTAATTATTGTTCAACACAAGCGCAAGTGGCGCACAAAGTGAAGGCATGTACAGTAAAGTGACCTGCTCCAGGGCCTTAATCACTATGCAAGAATTTACAAAATTTGTAATTTACAAAATTTACATTACTTACAATTAATGTCAAAGACTCCCAAAAGGAAAAGGTTGTAAGGGCATGAAGTAAACCATAATGGTCAGTAGATGTGTGGACTTAAATAAAGGCTACAAGGGAGGATGGGTTAGAAGGTGGGGGGTAAAATGGTTGTTTGGAATATATGAGACAAAGTTACGGTATACCTGCATAAGGATAGGTAGTCCAAATGACTCCTGGAGATCCCAGCAGGGACAAGTTTATGGCAGATTCCTGAATGATGTAAAACGGCATGAAGAGTCTGAAAGATGGGTAAGGCTTACCCAGGCCTTTATTTACGTCCACACATCTACTGACCATTACGGCTTACTTCATACCCTTACGGATTTGCACATGATTAATATCAATGGACTGCACTTTCATTGAGGTTCCTAAATGTAATAAAGAAGAGGTATATAGTTTTAATAGCTGACACACATGCACAATGCGCAGTTTGCTGAGTTTATAAATTACCTTTGTGTCAAAACAACCCTTTCCTTTCGGGAGTCTTTGACATTAATTTTAAATAATGTAAATATTGTAAATTCCTGTATATAATTTTTATGTTTGTGCACTGACATACTGTGTTTGTTCCCCTTTTCTCCAAAATGACTATGTGACCAAGGACCTGTAGTGGGTCAATGCAATAGAGTCGATTTATTGCATATGCCTTCACTTTGTCCGCCACTTGCATTTGTGTTGAACAATAATTAAAGAAAAATTTGCATAATAACTTTCCACCGACACCTCAATCTACAACTGTGTGCACACCATCTTCTTCTATATGAATCATCTCTATACACAAATTCCCCATACTGTTTCTACTTTTACTGTCTCTACTAAGGCCCTCCACACTGTATTAATCCCCCATATTGAGCCTCTCAAAGTAAAAGTGCCCTCAATCCATAATGATTTTCCTATTTTGCCCATGTCAAAATAATAATGCCTCCCTGCAGTAATAGTGCCCGCCTTTGTCCCCTTAACCCCTTCATCCCCAATTTTCACCTTCCTGACCAGGCCAGGTTTTACAATTCTGATGAGTGTCACTTTTTGTGGTATGCAAATTGCCTCTTCAGAAAAAAAGAGAACTTGAACTCTATAGTGCCACCTGTTGGAAGTAGCGATCCTACAAGTCACAATGAACCCTTTAACGAGTCTTGTAATATGACTTGTGGCAATAATTCTGGAACCTATAACATCTCTCAGTGATTGTGAGATTGTTTTTTGCGACACATTGTACTTCATGTTAGTGATAAATTTAGGCCAGATATTTTGTATTTATTTGTGAAAATATTGGAATTTTGGCAAAAATTTTTCCATTTTCAAACTTTTAATGTTTGTGCCCTCAAACCAAATAGCTATATCAAACAAAATAGTTAATAAATAACATTTATCACATGTCTACATTAAATCAGCATCATTTTTGAAACATAATTTTTTGTTAGAAAGGTTAAAAGTTGATCAGCAATTTCTCAATTTTAACAAAATTTACAGAACCAATTTTTTTAGGGACCACATCACATTTGAAGTGGCTTTGAAGGCCCTATGTGACAGAAAATACCCTAAATCTATTCTATTATTTCTAAACACTGTTTTTCGGTGATTACTTTGTATCTCCGGTCATACTGTACCCACACACACAAATGATACACCATTTGAAAGGTAAACTTGCCCCCTTCAGCAAGAAAATAGCCAAACAAACCACACATCCACGATTTTATCACTAAATGAAGTTTAAACATTCATTTTCATAAACCTGCAGAAAGAAACAATGACCTGCAGGTGGCACCTCAACCGGAAGACATTTTTTGGCCTCTAATTATCAAACCAATTTATTGTATTACCAATCTACATATATAAATACCTGTCTGTGTTCATCATCTCATGAAATACATTTACATTTGACCAGCTTGCTTTTTCTGAAATTACCTGCACCCCCAAAGACCAATGTGCAAAAATTTTGCACGGGCCAAGCTAGTTTAAACTATTTAAAAAAAAATACAACTCACAAAGTGCTCAAAATCACATTCAATAATTTTATTAAACTTTCAGGTGCTTCACAAAAATTAAAGCCATGTTAAAAGAAAAAATGAAAATCTTACTTTTTCCTACAAAAAAATTGATTTAGCCCCAAATTTTGCACTTTCACAATGTAACCGTTGAAAATGAAAAAATAAATTTTTCTCGCAAAAAAATGGTGGTTTTGTCCCCAATATTCCATTTTTACAAGGGTAACATGAATTCATAAATTTGTTGAACAAGTTTTCCTGAGTCCACTGATACCATATATGTGGTGGAAAACTCCTGTTTGGGCCCACAGCAGGGCTCAAAAGGGAAGGAGCATCATATGACTTTTGTAGTGCAATATGGGCTGGACTAGATAGCAGATGCCATATCTCATTTGCAGATACAGAAACTTTGAGCCTCAAAAATGAAAAAATAATTTTTTCCCTAAAATGTGTTGGTTTTCAAACTAATTTTTAATTTTCACAAGGGTAACAGGAGAAAATGGACCATAAAATTTGTTTTGCAATTTCTGCTGTGTGCACCAATACTCCATATGGGGTGGAAAATTACTGTTTGGGCACAAGGCAGGGCTCGGAATGGAAGGAGTGCAAACTGAATTCTGGAGCTCAATTTTGTCTGGAATCAATTGCTGATGCCATGTCACATTTGAAGAGTCGCTGACATGCTAAAACTGCAGAAACCCCAACAAGTGACTCCATTATGGAAACTACATTTCTAGTGGAATTCATCTAGGTGTGTAGTGAGCAGTTGTAACCTGTAGGCGATTCACAGAATTGTTTAACATTAGGCTGAGTAAATGGAAAATTAGAAAATAGGAGAAAATGAGTTGTACAATTTGTTATGCAATTGCTCCTAAGTATGCTAATGCTCCATATGTGACAAATAACTACTTTTGAGGCACAGTGCAAAGCTCAGAAACTGAGAAACCCCATATTCGAGTTCAGATTTTGTTGGAATGGTTTGAGGGTGCCATCTTACTTTGATAGAGCCGCTGATGTGCCAGAACAGCAGAACACCTCCATAATTAACACTATTTTCCTAGCTACACTCCCCAATGAATTCTTCTAGCAGTTTAGTTAGAATGTTGACATCACATGTGCCTCACAGAAATTTATACCATTGGGTGGTGATGAACCACCAAAATGTTGATGTGCTGTGCTTTATGTAATTAGACTGCAAAAAGTGAAAAGTCCCATAGTGATGGCACTAAGGCTTGGCTCACATGTATCCTGCCCTCTGCGCTGAGCGCTTGCAATGGGGTTTCCTTGTAAATCTTTGAAATACGTGATTCAGACGCAACTCCCGGCAGAAGATTCCCTATAATGAGGCAGATGGAGGCACTGTGGACACCCTCTGACCTATTTTTTGGTGGAGTCCATCTTTTTGGGCATGCATAAAAGTGCCGTCAGCCATAGTTCTGTGCACCTCTGAAAAAGAAGTATATCGCTGAACAGAGGCCAGATGGAGTCCAGAGT
>VIAB01015630.1:23459-37406 GCA_009801035.1 Oophaga pumilio | reverse complement strand
CGATATTCAGTGCATATCCGAGCACCCAATGCAAACTGAAGTAGTGAGCACTTGCACTCAACAGTAATGATGACACATTCAATATCACGACCTAATGTTATCAAATTCTGTCATATCTGTGGGTTCACAGTGCTCACTTTACTCCTGGATAAAATCTGTGAGGGGTGTGGTTTCCAAAATGGTGTCACTTGTGGGGGGTTTCCACTGTTTAGGCACGTCAGGGGCTCTCCAAATGCGACATGGCGTCCGCTATTTATTCCTGCAAATTTTACATTCAAAAAGTCAAACAGTGCTCCTTCCTTTCCGAGCTCTGCCGTGCGCCCAAACAGTATATTTCCCCCACAAATAAAGTATCAGCGTATTCATGAGAAATTGCACAACACATTTTGGGGTCCATTTTCTCTTGTTACCTTTGTGAAAATAAAAAAGTTTGGGTGTAAATTAATTTTTTTGTGAAAAAAAATAAATGTTAATTTTTTCCTTCTACATTGCTTCAGTTCCTGTGAAGCACCTGAAGGGTTAATAAACTTCTTGAATGTGGTTTTGAGCACCTTGAGGGGTGAAGTTTTTAGACAGGTGTCATTTTTGGGTTATTTTCTGTCATATAAACACCTCAAAGTCACTTCAAATGTGATGTGGTCCTTAAACATTTTTTTTTAATTTTGCTGGAAAAATGAGAAATCGATGGTCAACTTTTAACCCTTATAACTTCCTAATAACAGAATAATGTTACATAAATTGTACTGATGTATAGTAGACATGAGGGGAATATTATTTATTAACTATTTTGTGTGACATATCTCTCTGATTTAGGAGTGTAAGAATTAAAAGTTTAAAAATTGTGAAATTTTCAACATTTTCATCCAATTTCCATTTTTTCCACAAATAAACGCAAGTCACATTGAATAAATTTTACTGCTACCATGAAGTACAATATGTCTCAAAAAAACATTCTCAGAATCATTTGGATCCATTGAAGCGTTCTGGAGTTATTACCACATAAAGTGACACTGGTCAATTTGTAAAATTTGGCTTGTTCATCAAGTTCAAAATTGGCTCAGTCACTAAGGGTTAAATAACTATACCCATGTTCTAAAGCATTTTGGTTAAAATTAAGATCTTGCATGATGACAACTTCATACATTTTCAATTAATCACTTGGTGCATCAGGGGCTCTACAAACACGACATGGCGTCCGCTAATGTGTTCAGAAAATTTTTCGTTGAAAAAGTCAAATGGCGCTCCATCCCTTCTGATCCCTGCCGTGCACCCAAACAATAATTTTTATCCAAATATTGGTATCGGCGTACTCAGGATAAATTCCCACAACAAATTGTATAGTGCATTTTCTACTGTTACCCTTGTGAAAATGCAAAATTTGGTTTTAAAAGAAGATTTTTTGTGGAAAAAGGTGATTTTTTTCTTGGCTGTATGTTATAAACTTCTGTGAAGCACCCAGGGGTTCAAGGTGCTTACAACATATCTAGATACATTCCTTGAGGGGTTTAGTTTCCATAATGGAGCTATTTGTGATGGGTTTCTACTCTTTCGGCACATGAATGGTTCTCCAAACACAACGTGGTGTCTGCTAATTATTTCTTTCAATTTTGCACTCAAAAATTCAAACACTGCTCCTTTCCAATCGAGCCCTGCTGTGAGCCGAAACAGTAGTTTTCACCCACATATTGGGTATTGGCATACTCAGGAGAAATTGCACAACTATTTTGCGGTCCATTTTCTCCTGTTACCCTTGTGAAAATAAAAAGATTGTTGCTAAAAGAACATGTTTTGTGGGAAAAATGTGATTTTTTATTTTCACAGCTCAACGTTATAAATTTCTGTAAAGCACCTTGGGGTTCAAGGAGCTTACCACCCAACTAGATAAGTTCCTTGAGGGGTTAAGTTTACAAAATGGTGCTATTTGTGGTGGGTTTCCACTATTTAGGCTCATCATGGGCTCTCCAAACGTAACATGGCATCTGCTAATTATTCAAGCAAATTTTACATTCATAAAGTGAAATGGCGCTCCTCTTCCAAGCCCTGCCGTGCACCCAAACAGTAGTTTTCCCCCACAAATGGGGTATTGACATACTCAGGAGAAATTGCACAACAAATTTTGGTTTCCATTTTCTCTTGTTACCTATATGAAAATACCCTTGTGAACAAATTTTACTATTATCATGAAGTACAACATGTCCGAAAAAAACAGTCTCAGAATCAGTGGGAGCCACTGTAGCATTCCAGAGTTATTACCACATAAAGTGACACTGGTTAGAATTGTAAAATTTGGTCTGATCATGAAAGTGGAAACAGGTTTGGGGGGTGAAGGGGTAAAAAAAAGTTAAAAGAGTATGCTGGCGTACTATAAAATCACAACTTTGCAATAAAATCAAATATGCATGTAAATAAAAAAATATATTTGATAAATATTAGGTTTAGGATCCCATGAAAGAAAGGTCACTTTGTTGTGGCTGGTGGGCTCTCATGAATTGACCAATTGAGTACCTTGATTTTATATAAGTATATTCTGTACAGCAGTAATGCTGTCCGAATTTCAAATATTCAGTGTTTGCAGACACCTTAGCGCTTCCAGAGTGCTCCTGTATTCTTTTGTTGTTAGATAGATAGATAGGTAGAAAGAAATATAGATAAATAGATAGATAGATAGATAAATTGATTGACAGACATATTAGTTATAAACTGGATATTGAAAACTATGTACTGTGACTAATCCTTTGCAGTTGTTACAACAGTGTGTTCTCGAGACAACAGACTGCCCTCTAGTGGCATTAGCATAAAATCACATACACAATACATTACTTTCCTATCTGAACGCAAACAATTTTCCTGTAGGTCATTACAGGTTAATTGCTATATGACATTTCTGGTCCACTTACTATCAGTTTAACTTATATATTAAAATGCTTTTTTTTTTCTTTAGCATTGATATAGTTCAATAGAAATGATGATACAAATCTGATGCAGACTTTTCCACAAAAAATATATTATAATGTGCATATCATGCAAATAGCAGCCTGGAGTTGTCTGTAGAAGAGGTTTAGGTAGTGAATGGCGGCTGATTTTTATCATCTGACATTCTAAATAAATGCATGAGATTTAAATCTGGCAATCCGTCATAATGACCTATTCAAGTGCCTGGTCTGATGTCGTTTTTCAATCAGAAGTCAATTTCATTCCACAGACCTACAGGCAGGCATGTGAGGACAGAATTTTATTACCTGAAGTGATTATTTGTTAATGTTTCCCTCTTTTTAATAATCTGTCGCTTCATTTTCAGAGAAGGCTGTTTTGCAGGAGTCGGGTTATTAGTCTACATGGTTGTCAGAGAGTTAAGAAGACAGGACTGTTTAGAAGTCACCTCCAGACTGACCCTCATTTCATTCTAATGATAATTTGATCTGATAAGAGATTACACGAGTACATAGCTAGCCGGGTATTGCTGTTTCGGAGAGCTGTAGCTCCAATTCAGCCTAAATGCATTGACAAAAAGAGCCGCCTTGTAATTAAATGACATATTCTTCTGATACATTCCTCTTTGCTTTTCGGGCAAGTGATCATGGATTGAGGAGGTCTTTGATTCCTTTTAAGCCCCCCCAAAAAATGTTTTTAAAAAACTAATTATGAAGTGAAGCACATGAATAGTACTTTATTATTTAAAATGAAGCAACATTGTGTCATTTTTTGTGCATCCAACTACTTTCCAGAACTCTGTGTTTCTCTCAAATCCAGAGTAGTCTGATTCTGAAGTTACATTGTCATCCATTTGCTATGCTGGAGTATTTCCATTTATGATATGCAATACCATAACTAGAGTTCAATGGGCCCCGAAGCTAAAGGAGGCTCTTGTAGCATTCTAGATCCTATGAAGACATGTGTTTCACCCCCTATATGATAATGTTACCCATCCCAGCCCCTTCCTGTAATAATGTCCCCAATTTTGGGTCCCTTCTTGGAATAATGTTCCCATCATGGCTGATTCCAAGAATAATGTCTCCTGTCCTGGGTCTCCCCAGTAATAATGCTCCCCATCCTGGACGCCACGTTAAAGCAATGTCCCTGATCCTTGACCCCTTCCTGGTATAATGTCCACCACCCTAGGGCTCTCCAGTAATAATTCTCCCCATCCTGGGTGCCATGCTACAGCAATGTCCCTGATCCTTGACCCCTTCCTGGTATAATGTCCACCATCCTGGGCCTCTTCAGTAGTAATGCTCCCCATCCTGGGTGCCATGTTATAGCAATGTCTCCAATCCTTGGATCCTTCCTGGTATAATGTCCTCCGTCCTGCCCCCTTCTGTTCTTCTCCAGCACATTATAACAAGAAATTAATAATTGTTCTTACCTTCCCCCTCTCTTACAACGTGCAACGCCTTCCTCAATTGTTGGTGCTGAAGCTGGAAGCTGACTTCAGTGTGGCGGCACAGGCAGTGCAAGATGTTACTGCCATGTGCCGCCCGTCATGGGCAAGCAGACATCAGCGTGTACTGCAGTGCAGGGAGCCAGTGGGTCTCTGTGCCACAATACATTTCAGCTGAATGTGCCTCTGATAATATGCATTTACAGTCTCCCGAACTCCGACCTTTGACTGCCTTTAACCCCATCTCAGCAAGAACATTTATTTGGTTCTATTGTTGGATTCTCTAACACTGCTGCTTTTAGATATCTGGAGTTTTACTTGACACTAAATTTCTGAAGATGCCCAGAAAAGAAGAGGAGCACAATAGAATCAATCATTATAAGGGAACCTAAGGTTTACAGTAGTCACATTCTTGTAGCACTGTCAGAGGTTCTAACCTTCGCAACAATGATTCTATAATGATTTTGTCCATTAAAAGTTGAAATGAAGGCCTTGTGTTTCCATAACCAAGCCAAAGTTTGTGCCCATATTTGTTCCAGTTGCCTCCTGCTGCAAAGTATAAGAACACAGTAATTATCTATTCAATGGTATTATGCTACTCACATCCAATATAAAGGTATTTTTGAGCAGCCAATTATCAGGTTACATCCTTCTTTATTAGGTTCTCAATATATAAAAACATAATTGAAGTACACCATGATAGAGCGGCCAATACAGAAATACAGCACATTATTATAACAACCCTTAAAGTGCGTACACATCAGGAATAACACTAATTCTGGCTGCTATTATATGACTTGTATCGTGCATTATTTAGGAGTTTTCACTTCTGCAAGCGTTAGTCATTAGAAGCAGCAGAAATGCCTCTTTCTACCTGCTGCCTCACCTTCACTACTCACTATATGGACGTCTGCAGGTATCAGGTGTAATTTGATTTCTCAATGAAGATACAACGTCAGACAAATTGTTGATAGAATTGATTAATATTTTGAACTGTTATTTTTTCTTGAAAGTTTTAAAGTCAAACAGAAAATGATACATCTAGATTACAACAAACAAACCTTTAAAAAAGAAAATGTGGAAAGAAGAACATTAAAGGGACCTGTTGGATGGGAAGAGGAAGGAAGCTGGGGTGTTGGGGTGGTGGCGGCGCTCGCGCTGACATCACAGGGGTGAAGTGAGTTCATTGGCCATGAACTCACAGGACCTGTCAGATGGCACCACGAGCATGAGAACTTTCTTTTCTGGGGTGGCTGAGAGCTGATGCTTTTAGCCTGGTGCCAGTATCCATGGCCCCTTCCCAGGCTATTAATATCAGCCCGCAGCTGTCTTCATAGCCTTTGCTAGTTATTAATTATAGTGGGACCCAATGTAATTTTTTTTGGGGGGTCCCTCATTTTACATACAGTTGGTACGGAAAGTATTCAGTTCCCTTTAAATTTTTCACTCTGTGTCATTGCAGCCATTTGGTAAATTCAAAAAAGTTCCTTTTTTTTCTCATTAATGTACACTCTGCACCCTATCTTGACTGAAAAAAAAAACAGAAATGTAGAAATTTTTGCAAATTTATTAAAAAATAAGAACTGAAATATCACATGGTCATAAGTAATCAGACCATTTGCTCAGACACTCATATTTAAGTCACATGCTGTCCATTTACTTATGATTCTCCTTGAGATGGTTCTACTACTTCATTGGAGTCCAGGTGTGTTTACTCAAACTGATAGGACTTAATTTGTAATGGCACACACCTGACTATATAAGACCTCATAGCTCACAGTGCATGTCAGACCAAATGAGAATCATGAGGTCAAAGGAACTGGCCAAGGAGCTCAGAGACAGAATTGTGGTAAGGCACAGATCTGGCCAAGGTTACAAAATAATTTCTTCAATACTCAATATATATATATATATGTGTGTGTATTTTGATGAATATTTCGTTTGAAAACAATGTGTAAATGGCTTAGAAAATTGCTATGTGTAAAAGCTCATGTTAAAATGCATTGCAATCGGATACCAATGCATTCGAGAGTAAAGAGTAAATCAGATGCTAGAGTGCCGAATTCTTTTTTTCCTGTTATTTCATGGAGTGGAATCCTATTTGAGCACCCTACAGGAGTGCCACACAGCCTTTAATTATCTTTTACCTTACTTCTGATCAAATCTTCCATTCACTCGAACCCCGATTGTCACATGGGGTGCGACATACGTCAAGGATGTGCATTGCTCATCTGACTGGATGGGCTGACTGGAAGATTGGCAAGACAGGTACATGACATAAGGGTATACGTGACTCAGGCGAGCTTCTATATTGAACCCCCACTTATCCCTTTGCCAACAAACCTCCGAAATATTCAATCCTATTATACAAAACCCCCAGCAAACACACCAGACATAAATTTGGATTTAAATGGCCACAGCAGCCTTTTATTAACATTGAATAAAAAACATATCAAACAATAACCTCCCAAAAGGAGGGTGGTCCTCGAAGCCCCAACAATGTAAGCCGCAAAATATCCAAATCCAACCTTGGCCCCTCTGGTTAAGCCTTACCCCCAGCCGCTATGCACCAGCTCAGAGGCAGATAATGACTAACCCGGCCAAACCAAAAGACCCGTCCACGAGTAACTTAGTTATCTCCTCCATGGGATTATCCAGATCCCTCCTCACCAATCCGCCATTTCCACATTCCACCAACTTCGAAGACCCTCCCCCCGCCGTGCTGCCATGACGATTACTATGCTAAATCTAAATACCCCAATAGGTTAATTACCTTAAAGCCTCCCCTTAATAAGAAAAAGGGATGGTCCTTATAACATGCCTGTGACCTTATCTTCAAATAAAAAAGGGAGGGTGGGTGGGAGCTTCTTATTGAAACAGGTTGGTACCCAAAATGGTTGCCCTAATAAGATATCCGCCCCTCTTATAGTGCCTCCTCCCTGTAACCCCACCTCCACCCCCTCCTCCTTCTATGACCAAATTAAAACCCCTCCCAACATGTAACATTAATACCATTAAGGGAAAAAAAAGATAGCCCCGTTAGCTCCCTATCTTCCCACGTCACCCTGTCATGCCGGCCTCCCCTCATGGCCGGGGGCCCAGTACGGCCTCTCTGGACGGGATTAGAGTTAAAGATAACATTTTTTTTAATCCCTTCCCGGCCAATGTAATTGGCATTTGATTTATTTGATTTGAATCAAATTGTCCCCTACATAGAGCAAATCAGCCCAAATTAAATTTTGAAAGATTTGCTCAACTGTAGTAAATATTGTACACCATGATGGCACTAAGGATTCATTCAGACATCTGTTTTTCACATATGTGTTGTATACAACGGATATACAACCTACCCATTATGGTGGTGTTGACATGCCCGTGTTTTTCAGTGACCATATGTACGTGCAAAAAAAACAAGAAACAGGGCAGACATATAATTGGTTCAACACATATCCAACTTCAAGGCAGGTGGAATTGTGCATTATGTTACAGGGCAGTATACCGTGACCCTTTACACATTATGGTGAGCTACCTGGGCTACAAAGGACCCATATATTGTTTTTTCACAGGGGCCCTCTTCTGTCTGTGTCCGTCAGTGAGCCATCCATGTGCTGTCCGTGTTTAGCATTACAGAGTATAGCAGAAGCTTTGTAATTTATTTATTTTTTTATCCATCCATGAAAAACACTGTTGACTCCCTGATGCCAAAAACAAAACATGGATGACGCCGGAACCATTGCTTCACGTACGTGGATGTCTGAATGAGGCTTAACAGCATAGAGCACCAAATGTTTATTATGCATTTGCTATATTTGCTTCTTCCATTTGTGTCCTTTTTAGTGCTATCTATATTTGATAGGTATAGGAATATACATAATAAATGATATTTAGTAATAATAAATTATAATGCAACAAGTCTCGTTGCAAGTGTCAAACTCTTGTTTATTGGGATTTTTTTGTACTTCCGGATTAAGAGACCGTCATCAGCCATCAGGGCTCATGATTAAATTCTACTCTGATGGAACAGTGTCCACTTTAGATTCCATATACGAGCAGCCTATTTACCTGTGTAAATCATGGAAACCAAATGCTCCGCTGCTAAAAATTCTCAGCTCCGTGAAATGGAAAATGAGAGAAACATTTAATTCTGCACAGGCAAAATCCGGTGGGTGTTTATCTCACTTTCATCATACTTTTCAAGTGCACAATGAATTTGCGACTGTTTTATTTGATGCACTGTGCTTAACTTTAAATACAACTTTAGAAATTACTAGTTTCCAAGACGTAATTCAATGTAGAAGGATAAATTACACAGAGACGTTTGAGTGTTATTTTTCTGTCAAGATTCATTCCTGTATAGACAGTTTCACGTAAATGACTGGGTGACTGATAGCATAAAATAAATATATTTTTAGATGCGCTAACAATATACTTTCCTGCAAGGATTCCTGTAATAGACAAGACCCGCTGACAGCTGCATGGGTGCCACTGTGCAAAGACAATAAATCAACCATAATAGTTTTCATTATATGGACTGGTTCACATTGGCTGTCGTTGCTGTGAAAATGCTTTTTCGTGTGATGCAGCTGACTGCATCTTTCTAGGAATAAAAAAGAAAATTACAGCAAGGCGAAATCGCATGAGCGCGATGGGAACTGCATGGAACAGCAGTTTTTTTTCTGCCTTTTTGTCATATTAATGATGGGAAACAAACTGGACAATGAAAAAGAAATCAAATATGTAATATGCAGCCAGAAAAATAACAGCGACTTGTAATCACAAGATAGTATGTAAGTATATACATTAATATATTGTGTACTATAATAGTAAAACATTCACCACATAATTAATGTCTGTACTAGCTTTTTCGCAACTATTTTGCCCTTAAAGGGTTTGAATCAAGTTTTAACCTTTCCATGGAAAAGGTGATATATAGTTGGACCTCTGGCAGACAAAGACAGAAGAGGGCCCCAAGAACAGTATAAGGACTCATTTCAGTCCAATAGTTCATCTAAATGCAAAATTCCACCTGTTTTGGAGGTGGAAAATGGACCCCTTTTACCTTTTTGGTCCCCTGTGCATAGGTTGCAACAATGGCATATCCGCCCCTGTGTTGAACGCTAGGATTTAAAGGGGTTTAAATGTGTAGTAAATGTAATAATAATAATATTAGCAAATAACCCCAATTAGAAATGTAGTGTAGTTCTTCTGATAAGCTAATATCACTTATCCCATGGCAGTAGTTTAGATATCCATGGTTACTGCCGCTAACAACTTACTGTCACTATATGAGGGGTCTCACAACCATGGATACCTAAGCTATTGCAATAACCTGCACATGGGGTAACTGACATAGCTTATCAGAAGAACTATACTACATTTCTAAAAAAAAAAATAAAACAATTTACAAAACAGATTTCTTCACCTGAGGTATTATTTTAATCAGTATGACAGCACCAATACGGCCCTGTCTGTACTTTATTTACTAAAATGCTGTTGACAGGTTCCCTTTAAGAGGATAAAAACTTTCATGGGAGTGATTCTTTCATTTCCCTTTGGTTATGAATCAGAATCTTCCTCCAGGTTAAATGACAATAAATTAGTGTTGGGTCATGCTCAAAAGCTTGTAATGTAAAGTTCATGATCCCACCCAATAATAAGATATTTTGCTTCATTTATTTGACCAGAAATATTTGAGTGTTTTAATATATTTTACCGTATGGAAAACATTTATTAGCAAAACCTATAGTGTTGTGTCGACATTCTTGTTTTCTTTTTGTAGACGTGCTTTAATGGACTGAGTGGTAATTATTTTTATCTATGTTTATGACAGCATCTTGAGTCTATGAATGTCATTGAATTATGTGAATGCATGACCTATTGCATTTTGTGTGAAAATTTGAATGTTTGAATGTTAAATGATTAGATTTCATTGCTTCGGTATTCTTTAGTTAGAACATTTTTGTTGCCATGGACATACATATTACTGCATTATGAAATGAGAATTTTTATAAATGTAAACATCAAATATACTGTATTAACAACCTATATATATCCATGACGGCATTCTCTACATCTAGAGCTAGAGGAAAGAAGGTTTCAACACCAATATAGAAGGGATTCTTTACTGTAAGACTAGTGAATCTATGGATCTCTCTGCCTGGGAATGTAGTCATGACATGGGGAATTTGTTAAAGAAAAAGAAAATTCAAAGCAAGATTGGATACCTTCCTTTAATTTGACAAGTTCACAATTACTAGATTTGTGCAGATCGTGATAGGGTTAATGATAACCTCTTCCACTGTTGGATTATCGATTTATGACTGGTGCACATCAGACTTCAGTGGTTTCTTCATATGCACATTTGCCCCTGGTACTGCAATATTTAATGAATACTATATGCACAGTGACTTGCGAAAGTATTCACCCCCTTGGCTTTTAAGCTTTTTTGTTACATTAAAACCTATGTTTAAATATTTTTCTAATCCAATTTGTGTTTCATTCGTCAGCACTAAATAGTCTCACTAAATAAAGGCATAAATTAAATTTGTGAGATCAATTAACCTAAAATTGGCATGTGCATATGTATTCACCCCTTTTGCTATGAAGCCCTTCTATATTCCTGGTGCCAGCAATTACCTTCATAAGTCACATGCTTAGTGACAGGATGTCCACCTGTGTGCAATCTAAGTGCACATGGTCTGTCAATGTGTACCGTACATTTTACCTTTTCTAAAAGGCCGCAAATTTTGCAGCACAATTAAGCAAGAGGCACCACTAACCAAACACTACCATGAAGACCAAGGAGATCTCCAAACAAGACCAAGTTGTTGAGAAGTACAAGTCAGGGTTGGGTCATAAAAAAGTATAACAATCCCTGATGTTCCCCGGAGCACCAGCAAATCCATTATCATTAAATGGAAAGAACATGGTACCACAACAAACCTGCCAAGAGAAGAACACCAAAACTCTCAGCCCGGGCAAGGAGGGCATTAGTCAGAGAAGCAACAAAGAGACCAAAGGTCTGGATGGGATGTGAGCCCTGAAAACCACCTCTCACCTGATGGCACTCGTTCCTCTTTTTTCGATTAGTTGGCCTGCCACAATGCCACATGTGCTTCAAGTCACAACAATGATGTTACGCTAGGCTTGGTAATCAAAAAAAGAGCTACAAATGTTGGGAAGTAGCAGGTGGCTTACTGGTTCCGGTTCAGTGGCCTCAGGTTACTGACGTTGTGCAAATCGATTTGCAGCAAATTATAAGAGGTATCTTGCTGATTGATGGATCTCCTATTGCTTTAACCTCCACAATTCTGAGAACTGGGCTATGAAGTGCACCTCTAAAACATAGTGATGGTTCACATACCCATTAATGATTCATTCATTGTCTTTGGAACTGCTAGAGATACCCAAGTGCTGTACTAGGTGGGTCCTCCTATCAGTTATCAAAATAGCTGATAACTTGTCAAGAAGGGGATAGCCAATGATGAATGTCCACCTAATGTGTCTGTGCTGGTGGTCACACGCGATCGGCGCTGTAGCTCTGTCCGACTGTTAAATTCTCTTACACAAGTGGTGGAGGGGTGGAGTAATTCCTGTTATTGTGCAGGACAACCATTAAGAATCAGAACAGTAGCAGTGGCTGTTTCTCACCGATATTGAACCCATTGAGTGGGTCACCAAAGGGTCACCATAAAAAAGTATATAACAGTAACTTCTGTTACTTCTGTGCATGCAGTGTTTTGTTAGGCATTCTGAAGACAGCATAAGGTAGGGGCTGAGACACTGATTTCAGCGCTATGTCACTTATTAGGCTGTGTACTGTTGTTTTAATACAAAGAATGATTTATCACCAGGAGATTATCACTGCTTAGATCACAGTTCATGTGAGCCCTGGTCTGACCACGCCCTTTCTATGATTAGCAGCTCACTGTCAATATACAATGTACACAGACAAGCAGTAGTGTGGGAGGGGTTAGCTTTCTGAGCTCTGCTACATCCTACATCTAAAAACTCTGATTGTATCATAACTGCTGCACTCAGTAAACTAAGTCATACATCACTGGAATCAATGTCTCGTTTCCTACATTATGCTCTCAGATGAGGTAGCAAAATCCTGGTGACAAGTTACCTTTAAATTATTCCAAATGAAAAGTTATGTGAGACTTGTTCAAACAGAGAAATGTAATGTTTAATTGAGGGACATCCACTTTAAGTGGTAAAATATACTCTACAAACCCATCTTACAAAATTATATTTCTTTGATAAAGTTTGTGTCCTTGTTAGAAGAACAGGACACCCAATATAGCAGCTTATTCGTTGATTTCAGTTTTCCAATCTGTTTGCCATCTGATACCAAAGTCCTATTAAAAGTGACCTTAGTCAGTTTCACTTGTTTTGACTGTTGGAAGACACTCTTCCTAGGTCAAATCATTAGGCAAGTCTTAATCCTTTAGAACAAGTTTTCAATACTGTTTACACCAGAGACTTATTTCTACAAATCCTCTTTACATAAGACAAGAATAACATAGGAAAAAAAGCTATTTGTTTCTGATCTCTGCCAAGGAGCAGAACAGACCCAAATCCCAAAGGGGTATTCAATCATTTAAATAACCAGAAGGATATTAAAACATAGATTTGCTGCATTATTCATTTTTGGTTTCCCAGCTGTGATCAATATGTAATACAATGAACTAAATAGGCAAACTAATCTTGCTCTAAATTTTGTATAATCTCCAAATACATATCCTTTTGTGAGCGTATTACTATATATAGGGCTACGTAAGTAATGCTCCGAAGACAAGAGGTTTGGGTTTAAGTCATTTCTATGGAGACTCAGAGGCTATACTATATAACCAAGCATGTGGCCATACAGAAGACTTAAAATTAATGATATTGTGATGTTTTATAATTTGGCATTTAACTCTTTAGTGGCATCTCCGCCTTATGTTCTATTCATTACAGAAAAAAAAATCAAATTAATAAGAAAAAACACATTTGTAATCACAGCATCTGTAATGAGCCTAATTAACAAAATATTATATGAGTAGTTCAAAAAAGTGAATATCATGAACAAAATAAGAATCTATGCTTTCCGGCAATCTTGCCTCCCCAATTAAATCAAAGGAGATAACGATATCTATGTCGCCCCGCAAAAAACGTACAGATCTCCATTGATATAAAAATAAGAAAGATATGGCTTTGAGATTATAGAGACACAAACCATGTCTTTACATTTTTTAAATAGAAATAAAGCATAAAAATATACAAATTTTGTATCCCGAGAACTGTACTGATCTGAACTGCATTTTAATGTTACCATTTGAGAATATATATCATGTATTAAGTAAATTTTATCATTTTAAGTGGGGGATGAAAAAACTGCAATTTAACATTTTGTACTGTATTCATATATAAATGACTTGTTAACTTTTAATTTGTGAATGTTATACGATTAGGGCAATATCAAATGTAAAACTTTTATTATATAATATTTGTATATGGATCGGCCAAACATAAGACTGTCAAGTGTATTGCTTGGCCATCTCCAGAAGTATCATAGAATCATAGAA
>VIAB01015630.1:7736-19468 GCA_009801035.1 Oophaga pumilio | reverse complement strand
AAAAAAAGTGCGTCTTATGGTCCAAAAAATACGGTATGTTATGACAGTACATTATTATTAAAGATACAGTATTCAACACTGAAATTGCAACTCCAAAAAAGCAAAAGTCATGAAATTAGAAAAATCACAGGATGGATTGATGTGTTAATGATATGCAAATGATGAAAAAATAGAAGCAAAATTTTCAAAACATCTCAATTTATTCTGTATAGATTATGAACGCCACAAGCAGAGATCTCCAGACTTACATGGTCTGGCTGCTATCAGTAAGGTTATTAATGGTTGTGTGAGGAATGTTCTTGTGTTGAAAAATAGATTTTGGTAAACTTTAGAGAATTGGCTGTACCACTGGTTCTATGACTAAGTCAATATAACATCGAGCTGTTATTGTGCCTGGAATGTAGACTAATGTTGTCTGGATTGTGTACATTATGCCACCCCACACCATAGTCCCAAGAGTAGTACCGGTGTGATGTTCATTCTTAAAGGCCTCATCATGGTGTTGCCCACTTAGTCTCCAGACCAAACTAAAGCTATTGATGCTTCCAGGATAAAAACCGGACTAATCACTGAAGATAGTCCTCCATTCTAGTCTCTGCTCTCCATCTTTCATTCCAGGTATACTATTAGATTAACCGCATATTGCTTGTGATACTATGGCCTAAATGTGCTGACATGGCATCAGCATCTCTAGATTTATCTCCCATCAAGCAAGTCGGCAACATGATTGGTTGGCAATCACAAAGGGAGCTGCCAGCAGCAGATTTTGATGATTTGCGTAAGTGCATTCAGCATGGCAGAATATTACTCAGATAACCATTAATGACCATTGATAGCATCTCTACGTGTATAATTTCAGGTATTTCTGCCTCAAACATTAAAATAACGGAAAATTTGAGGAAATCTCTTGAGGAAAAGATCTGAGGTAATTCTGAACAACAAATCAAGTAAACTGTGCAAAAGAAGGAAATCCTGAAAATATGACTTTGTTTGTGGACATGAGTTGAGAACCCCTGTTCCAGAGTAAGACAGAGCTGTATATATGATGGCAGATTCCATGTGACTAACAATGTAGAGCCATATACTCTCTGTGTGCAGCTGTATTAAAGAAATATTGTTCACTGAACAAGTTCAAGGAGGGCTTGGCTGCCATTCTTATCAAAAATAATATTATTAGTTATTGGTACTAAATTTCGGATGGGGCAGGATGCAAAAAATTAGTCTGCACTATGCAAAATCTGGTGAAGCAGGCCAAAATATATATTTTTGTCATATGGAAAACTACAAGAAAAAAAAACAGTTTGCTTTGATATCAAATTGAAGTCACAAGGAAGTAGAGTACAGTCCTATAATAGCTTGTGGGCACTACCTAAAGTCTTTGACAAAACTTGTAGTGTGTAGACTTAACGGAAAATATGCATTTTCTCATATCACAATCTGCATTAAAAATTAAAAAAATTTAAATTTTGTCATTTTCAAACTTGCCACTGGGACTTTTTTAGACTTTAACTTCCTGTATTTTCAGGAAACAACACATGTCCACTGCCATAATGAACAGACTCAAGCCCTATCTTTTGTATTGAAGTTTCTAATCAGCGTGTGTGAGGGGGAGCTGTGACATTTCCTATTATGAGTATTGGATCCTGGGTTATTAGCTATGTACAGAGGTGTTACTTGTCAGTTCGATCCTATAATGATAAGGCACCTTCTGAAAGCTTTTCCTTAAAGGACAGGGAGTATGTGACTAAAAAAAGCTCCAGTGGTCAGTGTGAAAATTGCAAGATTAGTAATTTAGTTTTTAATTTAAAAAAAAACACAGAAAAGAGGAAAGAGAAAAAGAAAAAAAACAGTTATTTACTTTTTAAAATGCATATAACACAAAACCAAGCTTTAAACAATTAGGGACTGATTTATCAAAGCTTTTATGCAAGTTCTGGCATATAAAACTTTGAAAAGTCACATAATTTTGGCACAGCTAGAGGCCTCCCTAAATTTGTGTGACTTTTGGCATTCTCACATCACATTACTGCACATTACTGAATTCTCACAGCACCCGGATTAAATACACTGCTCAAAAAAATAAAGGGAACACCAAAATACCACATCCAAGATATCACTAAATGAAATATTCCAGTTGCAAATCTTTATTCATTACATAGTGGAATGCGTTGAGAACAATAAAAAATAAAATGATCAATTTAAATCAAAATTAATATCCCATGGAGGTCTGGATTTGGAATGATACTCAAAATAAAAGTGGAAAATCAAATTACAGGCTAATCCAACTTCAGTGGAAATTCCTCAAGACTAGGAAATGATGCTAAGCAGTGTGTGTGGCCTTCACGTGCTTCTTGTAGATGATTTCCTGAGGGATCTAATCCCAGACCTGGATTAAAGCATCAGTCAACTCCTGGATAGTCTGTGGTGCAACGTGGCGTTGCTGGATGGATTAAAACATGATGTCGCAGATGTGCTCGATTGGATTCAGGTCTGGGCAATGAGCAGGCCAGTCCATATCACCAATGCCCTCATCATGCAGGAACTGCTGACACACTTAAGACACATGATGCCCAGCATTGTCATGCATCAAAAGGAACTCAGGGCCTAGTGCACCTGCATATTGTCTCACAATGGGTCTGAAAATCTCATCCCGGTACCTAATGGCAGTCAGGGTACCTCTGGCTAGCACATGAAGGGCTGTGCAGCCCTCCAAAGAATTGCCACCCCACACCATTACTGACCCACTGCCAAACCGATCATGCAGGAGGATGTTGCAAGCAGCAGAACATTCTCCACGGTGTCTCCAGACTCTGTCACGTCTGTCACATGTGCTCAGTGTGAACTTGCTCTCATCTGTGAAGAGCACTGAGTGCCAATGTCAAATCTGCCAATCATGGTGTTCTCTTGCAAATGGCAATTGCCCTGCATGGTGTTTACTACCCTCATGGAGTTTGTTTCTAACAGTTTAAGTAGACAAATTGATTTTAGTGGCCTGCTGCAGGTCATTTTGCAGGGCTGTGGCACTGCTTCTCCTGTTCCTCCTTTCACAAAGGAGGAGGTAGCTGTCCTACTGCTGGGTTGTTGTCCTCCTAAGGCCCCCTCCACATCTCCTGGTGTACTGGCCTGTCTCCTGGTATCTATTCCATGCTCTGGACACTGTGTTGACAGACACAGCTACCCTTCTTGCCATAGCTCACATTGATGTGCCATCCTGGATGAGCTGCACTACCTGAGCAACTTCTGTGGGTTGCTACTGTAACCTCTAGGAGTGAGACCAATGACAAAATGCTAAAGTGACCAAAACAGCCAAAAAGGATGAAAACAGTCTGTGGTCACTCCCTGCAGAACCACCCCTTTATAGGGGTTATCTTGCTAATTGCCGTTCATTTCTACCTGTTTTTTCCATTTGCATAACAGCAGGATAAATTGATTAACAATTTACAGACGTGTGATTGACCTGGAGTCACATTGTGTTGTTTAAGTGTTCCCTTTATTTTTTTGAGCAGCGTAGTTTGAGGATTCACCAATGCCAGCGGCAAGAGTGAATGGTCATATGATCGCAAGTATGTGATTTGCATACTTCCGACAACATTCCAGCTAGATATGTTCCAGCCTCATTCAATTCTCTTGTATTGAGCGAGGCCAGGCTTAGCTAATCAGCAAGTGAATGCATTTACCCAAGTTGCATACTTGCGGTTTCTTGACCTCCTTCTCTCCCTGCCAGCATCAGAGAATCTTGACACCATGCCATGCGTGTGATGTGAGAATTCAGAAGTCTACAGTCACATAGAGTGACTGCAGACTTTCATCAAAAACTTAAACAACCCTTAAATGCTCTGAACATAAATAAAAACATAGTAACCCTTAACTTGTCAGGTGGCACACATTTTTAACATAGCTATGTATCATGTAATCTTACGTGTTATTAATTATTTCATGTGTACAGGATCAGAACTAGTAACTGCACAAGAATACTTCACCAGAGCCACCATCAGGACAGAAATGCATCACTAGAATCCCCATCAGTTCAAAAGTAAATCATCAGAACCACCATCAGTACATGAATACAACTCCAGAACCATAATCAATACGAGAATACATCATCAGGACCACCAATAGCACATTAATAAATCACCAGAAACACAGAACCCCACCAGTACATGAATGGAGCACTATAACTATCATCAGTACATGAATAAATCACTAAAACCACCATCACTATATGAACACATCACCTGAATCACCATTAGTACATGAATACATCACCAGAACCACCATTCATACATGAATTCAGCCCCAGAACCACCATCTGCACATGGTAAATTAATTGTAAAGTCAGGTTAACAACATCTACATTTGTATCGCTTGAAGTTATAAATCCCAGTATGTCCTGAACAATCGTAAGGCTATTCTCAGAGTTTTTATCAGTCATCATCAGATTTTACAACCAGATACCTTATAGATGACAACTCCTCTGATTGGAGTCGTTCTCTTTCTTTTCTTCTTCATCTTGTCCTGATGACTCTTCACAGCCACAGGTTGCCTTTGCAGACTTCCATATTCTCTGGTGTTCTGCAGAACATCCCGACAAGATGCCAATGAAAATAGCAATGTGATTATAATGCTCCTGAATAAAAAAAAATCTGCCCTATGCTGTGCCCCTTAATAATTGCCCCTCACTGTGCTCCCTGCGCAAAATCTGACCCCCACACTGTCACTCTTATGCAACATGGCCTCCTCACTGCTCTTTCGTTTCCAGACTGGGCCCCCTCTTCAAATTGTCCTTTCATACTGTGTCCCCCTTATACTGCCCAGCCCAGTCTCTATACTGTGCCCTGCCATCAAACTCCACCTCCCCAGAATACTGTCCCCACTTTGCTGTGTCCTTGTGTCCTCCCTCTGTCCCTCATGCAGTCTTCTCACACTATTCCCCTCAATAGTCACCCCATACATTTACCCCTTCCTCCTACTGTCTTCTCACACATCCCTTGCTCCACATATAATTTTTACACTCATTCCACCACTCCGCATACTATCTCCTCACACATTCGACCCCCCTCATGCTCCCCATACTGTCTCCTCACACATCCCCCATACTCACTACACTGTGTTCTCATACATTCGCCTCTCTTTCTCCATACTGTCTTCTCATGCATACCCACTACCCATACTGTTTCTGCACCCATTCCCCCATTGCTCTTAATACTGTGTCCTCAAACATCATTTCTATACCCATTTCACCCCTACTGCTCCCTATTATGTCACCTCAAATATATCCCCCGAAATGCAATAAATCTTCACTTTCTTGAGCTCTGTTGGAGCACCAGTTATATCAGTAGTGTAATCAGATGACCTGATCATGCTGCTGACATCTCCCTGACCTATAAGTGCCAGCAGTCAGGGCTTCAATTGTACTTGCACCTAAAAGGTGCTAGTACAATTGATTGCTGGGAGTTGGCTTGCTATACCTTCTCTCAGCCAGCTGTCAGCTTGACAGCTGTCTCAGAGAACAGCCGAATCCCACTCTAGGGGGTAGTAGCAAAATGCAGCCACCAGAAAGACATTTTGGAATTCCGCATCACTTGACCTAATGGGGCCCCCTAGATATGTCCCTGGACATACTATTCCTGCTTATGTATCAACTTATATACATGCTGGACATAGCAATGTCAACCAGAATAGAATGCCCACTGTTTGTTTAGAGACAAGCCTTACATTCCAAAGTTACTTCTCTTTTATTACTGTGTCATAAAGCTTTATTTCTAAAAGACTTCAAACATCCTTTAATAGTGAAAGTTGATCACAGCAAGTTTTATGCTAAATTGTAAAAAAAAACTATTGTTATTATAAAAATATAAAAATTCATTTGAGTGTAAGTAAATCTGATTAATTCAAATATGACAATTGCTCCTCCAGAATTTCGTCTGACTGAACTGTGACAAAACCCTCTAATCTGTCTTTTGTTTATGTTAAACGCCTCAACCAATTTAAGAACATGGGATGATTTAATTCCTGGCGGAACACTCAACATATACAATTGTTTCAGATAAATTCACTCTGCAGTATAAGTAACTTCTAAAGTAATCTGTAATTAGGAAGATGTGAAAGTACTATGTGAGACAAGCCAGGCGTGTTATAAACCAAGATACATGTGTGCGAGGACTGTTAAAATAAGCTTAAAGGGGCATAACAATATTAATTTTAGTGCAGAATTATGGTGCGAACTATACGGTTTATTAACTTACTGAATACATTCTGAATTTCATTACATTATTTAAAGGGAGTATATCATCTATATTTTTACTAATTAAAATCAGTTGATGTAAAAAATTTTTTTAAATATCTTTAATTTTTTTTTCTGTTTTCTGCTCATGTTCAATTTTTCAAAAGGGCTAACAAAAGGGGAAAAATAAAAAAATATATACTCACCTTACTGCTCAGCTCTCTGGCTCCTCCATTCTTCACCATCTCCTATTCCATCCTTGTAGCATCTTCTTTTCACTGCTGCAAGCAATGAAGTTCTGTGAAAGTGCACACAAGGTCACAATATCATGATGACACAATGAGCGCCATGACCTTGCACCCATGCACAAAAATTGTCCCAGGCCTCAGCAGAGCTGGAAGTGGTATGATGCCATGAGGACCAGATGGGTGACGGTAAGGTGTGTATAAGTATTTTTTATTTTTTACATCTTATGCTTATGCTCTGGTGTCTAGCATTCAATTCAAGAAGAATAGCTTCTCTGCAAATCAAACAGGTGAATTCCAATTGTTCCTGATTTTCTTCTCTCTACTGTGTGAGACACTTTGGTAGGGACTCGTGAGCAGTTAAATAGTAGAAGTTGTAGCAGTAAAATGAAGCACAGTCATGAGATAATGCAACAATTTGAGATAAGTTTCTTGCCCTGACAGGGAATATGGAGAACTTCCTATCTGGTGCAAAGTTCCTGGAGCTTATCTGTGGCATTACACCCAACTATCCACAGCCTTAACTGAAGCTGTCTTTATTTGCTGTATATCACTGACTATGAGAAAATGGGATAAAAATGAATAATACAGTATCTTTAGCTAATTATTTCTGCATCTATTCTGCACTCCAAGGGTGGTGTGACTTGCTCGTAAGAGCAGAAATTAATTCTGATGATCTCCGTGTGTTTCGCACAGCTTTGTCTCTTCCTCTGGTGGATGCTGCTTTAGGCTGGTTAACAGTCATGCACAAGAGACAGTGCCTTCTGGTATTTTATTATTGATTTATTTTGTGCATTTATTTATTCTATTATTGCAATAATAACTTATAATTATTGATTTATTTTGTGAATTTATTTATTCCTTTAGAGTATTTTGTATTGCTGCATGTCCAAAGATTGCTGTTTTATGCATCTCTACATCATGGTATTGGGCGTAAGACCTTACAGTTATATTTGCGCTCTGCAGCATTAATGAGGATTAATGCTGGATCATTGCACAGATAAGGAAATTCCAATTCTCATATTTACTGGTCTCAGAGATCAAAGGACCAAAGAAAACACCATGATTACTTCCTGTCATGATGGGGACCACCGGATGGCCATGTGTTGGGCTACCGGTTTATTCTTTATAACATTCTCTCTCTTTTCTAAAAATAATTTTTAAGTTTGAAATTAATTCCAAAGTAATTCTCTTCCCCTAAACTTGTATTAGCAGGTGTGCAAGTTTAGTTATTTTAATATTTGACCCGTTATCGTCTTTTCCAATGTCTGTATTGCATTCTAAATAAATCTGAAAAAAATACATTAGTTGCTTACATTGTAGAATTGTTCAGAAGCTTTTCCCTTTCTCAAACACAGTATACAGTACACCAAAGGGAGCTTGCCCTAGCAAATATCCTCCTCCCTGTCAGGCATAGCTTCTCAGCACTTATCTAAACTGTCAACATCAACCACCCAATGTTTAGAAAATGACAAGACTATATCTTCATCATTGTCATTGCTTCTGTGCAGAAGACTCACATTGTTGTTGTGTTACTTAGATGGTTTCCTTTTTTGCCACTGATTGAATTGATATTAGTGAGTATTTAGTGTCTTTGAAGAGTTTTCTGAGGACTGTACGGATATATGGAATATTCATGATGAAATCTCAACTGTTAGGCTAAACAAACTACAATTAAAGCAAACATTAAAAATGATCTTTCAGCTCTCCTGAGTCCTGACATCCTTTTTTTTAAATATTGTAATTGATTTGCCCAAAAATATTGTAATGATTTGGGAACATATTTTCGGCAAACGCTGCATTGTGCAGCTGTTCTTTTTTTTTTTCAGAAATTTATGAATAAATTGGCAGCTGGGTGTTACCAGTTAGGGGTGTGTCCGTACACACTCTGACACTGTCCAATTGTTGCACTCAGTGTAGGGACAGACACCTAACACACACTAAACGTAGCACCTTGTTTTTGATATGTTCTTGAAATTCTTGCAGGACTAACAAAGGAACGGTGGAACATACTTTGATAAGGAAAGATCTGGATTTGATAATTTATAAAGTTTTTTGAGTATTTACTAAAGTAGACATAGTCAGGAGAGTAAACTGGTCCTTTTTGAACATTTACCACAGAGTTGTATTTAGGGGGTAACATTTATCACTGGTATGGTAAAAATGTGTGACAATTAAAAGCTATTGTTTTGACTGAGACATTTTATTTTTGCAGATTTTTAAGAGCAGCTTTTATGTTCTTTGTTATACATACATACCTACCGTAAAGGCAGTCTATGTTCCTGATACAGCTCATGATGTTAGGCCTCCAGACGAAAAATATCACACAGCTTCCCTTTACACAATTAAAGAGTTAAAGATGATCTTAAATTGGCCACATCGTGGACTAGTGGCTGCAGAGCTGAATAACATTTGTGGTATTTTTATGTCTAATCTTCTTTTTGGAGATATTGTCTTGCAAAGTTTATATGCTAATTTAAACAATAATCATGATGCCATTATCATAGATTCTTCTCTGGGGGCTTGAAAAAGACCAATCACATGTCAAAACTTTGCATTCACTCCTTTTTCTTCATACTCTGGATCTGTATCAACCATCAGGGCATTATTCACTCATACTTGAAATAGATGGAAAAAGGTGTTGGTAGTGATACACAGCTCTGCTCTCCGCCCCATCTGTAATCATGGCAGATGTGGGAGTCTGATCTATGTGACTTGTGGATATGTCTTATCACAGAGAAAGTCAGTTGTGGCATTCTCTGGGTGTGTTTTCTTTTTCTTTTTTCCCCCATACAAAATGCTGCTTGCTTATAATTGGTCAATGCCATGCCTCTGGAAAAAGGACATGTCACCAGTGAAGAATCTATGCTACCACCCCCTTATTTATGGGTGGAAGTTAGAATAGTCGCCATAAATTTTTCTAGCTAATTCTCTGCAACATAAATGAGAAATTGAATACAAAACAAACAAATGAACTGTTTTATTCAGCTTTGCAGCCACTATTCCGTAATGTAAAATAATATAATGCATATCCTCATCAATCTGAACAAAGTCTCAATTGGATCTACTGTGCAGACAACATAAAAAAACATAAACCAATCAAAATTAAGAACATTCTGCACTGCAACATGGAACAAAAAACAAGAACAAGTGAAAATTGTTCGGTGTGTAAAATCATCATAATTCATTCAGGAGGAACCAAATAAATAGATGAAAGCTAAAAACACCTCTATACATCAGTCCAATAAAGTGGATTTTAGTGACACAGGACATTATGGCACTATGTTGTTTCTCTGTTGTCGAGATGTTTGATTATTTTTTTTCTCAGTTCCATGATGTGGACAAGACTAACATGCTAAGGCCACGTTCACAGTTCAGTATTTGGTCAGTATTTTACATCAGTATTTGTAGCCAAAACCAGGAGTGGGAGAAAAATGCAGAAGTGGTGACGTGTTTCTATTATACTTTTCCTCTGATTGTTCCACTCCCGGTATTGGCTTACAAATACTGAGGTAAAATACTGATCAAATACTGAATGTGTGAACGAGACTGAAACTGATGAAACGTTCTCTTTAATTATTACATTTAGTAGTGCCTACTGTAACCACTAGGAGAACACACTGATTTTAGATTTCTCCAGTTTAGTTAATTGTAAAATGTATATATTTAACTACAATTAGCTTCCCCTAGTGAAAACTCAAAGTGACAGAAATTTTTCATTTAACTCTATTTCAGTATGTAGGAAAGTGTGCTTTTGATAAGTAAGCAAAAAAAGGGCTTCAGATAGATTAAAAACGTATTCTAAACTTATTCTAAGCTGTAAAAAGGCATACCTAATGACTTTCATGGATATCTGGCAGGTGATTGATTTGGGAGTGCAAAACACGCTACTGATAATATTTTTTTAAGGCCGTCAATTTTCTGCACTCCTTCCACCCATCCATACTTCTTCCACACCTTCTTAATGCTTGTTGAGATACCTAGGCAACCCAGCAGATTTGCCACCTCTTGGTCTGGTCTGCACTTTTTGCGAGAGCCTTCAGTACTTCCTTAGAGAGTTGGGAAGTATTTATAAAGATGAAGGCTTTTAGTTCTCTGACATACTCTTCTGACATATCAGATTATGTTTTGCACTTTTTTTAGAAATAGTTTCAAAAGTTTCATGCCTTTATTTTCCTACTCTGACTGGCTGCCGGCTGCCAGAAAGACCTGAATTTTCTGGCACCACAAGATGAGGATGAACTTTGAAAAAAGAGACTAAACAAACTGTCTTCCTTGAGAGAGTTCTATGTGATTTGTGCATTGCTCCTCACAGTTTGCAAGGGATGAAATAGATCGTAGGTTGTGTAGAGCTATTAGGGTAGGGGATCCAGCATACAAAATGTTGGCACATAAGTCACTGTTAATCTGTACTACAGAAGCATTGGAAATAAATGTGAGTTTTTGGTACCTCTGCATTGAGTAAACTAAGACGGAAATATCTTTGTTATGCAATATGAGATTGGACTTGGCACAATTTAGAAGAAGGTATAGTATGACCCAATTGCATCTCATTGAAACCATCAAACATTTGAGTATTTAAGGACAATAGGAAACATTTGTTACTGAGGTTGCCCACTACTAGGACAACCCCTTCTTAAGCTAAATGTTTGGCCACGATAAAGTAATAAAGTGTATACTCATCGCTTATGCTCATGCCATGGTGCTCGATCTCCCCAGGGCTGTAATGCAGTGGAATGACATGTGATGCCCTGTGCCCAATCAGCGCTGGTGTCACTGTCCCCGCCTTCGGACAAACTGAAAATGAAGAGGAAGTCCGGGCTGCAGCTGATCCTGGACTTCCTGTTTATGTTCAGTTTGTCTGAAGGCGGAGACATGCAAGCACTGATTGGTTGTTGGGCATAACGTGTCATTCCACCACATCACAGCCCCAGGATCGCAAGTTTCGACACCGATGAAACAGAGCCAACACAGGAGGTGAGTATAGGCTTTATTATGTTATCGAGGCTGAATATTTTGTTTAAGAAGTGGTTGTCCTAGTAGTGGACAACCCCTTTAAGGCTACCTTTTTAAAACTTATTTATTCTGGAGTAAGAAGTACTAAATGTATTCATAGATGCATGCATATTAATAAGTTTGGCGCACCTTTGGATGCACTTATACCAGAAATAAATAGCCCCACTTTTGCTGATACTTTTGAAAAGTAACAAATAGGTAAAAAATGGCACAAAATTCCGAACAAATAAGACATGAATTAAAATTTA
>VIAB01015629.1:47944-60647 GCA_009801035.1 Oophaga pumilio | reverse complement strand
AGAAGGTGTGTCCAAACTTTTGGTCTGTACTGTATATGTGTCCACATACATGCGTCGGTATATAAAAATATATGGTTTAAATTAATCCACATGTTAGGAAAGTGCCAGTACTCATATGAAAAAAAACAATATTAGGTACAAAATGCAAAAGGATTTGGGATATAAATATAGGTATAAGGTGCAATTGCATATAAAAGAACATTCTCTCTCATTATTTGGCAAATATTAATAATTATGGTAATCCTAGTTGACCTAATACGGGAAAGGTTTATTCTGGTTTCATGTCAGTTATTGAGAAAAACATGCATAAGGGTCTTTTTATATAGTGTATGTAAACTTCTTGTTTTAACTGTAAGAACATTTGTACACAAGCTAAAAGAAGCACAAGATGTGTGGTACAAATTGCTTAGCTGCAATAAATTAATGCTACACCTCACTTCAGAGGTTCATTTTTTCAGAGTCCCCCGCTCCCATTTTTTATAACGAGCAAAGTCAAAGCAGACAGCTATGATCTGATAATAATAGTCAAGGAGGTCAATGGTTATCGGGCCCTATCGAGCCTGATACTATAAGCACACAGCTGCCTGCTTTACCTTGGCTGGTTATTAAAAAAAGAGGGGACCCCACATTATTTTTGTATTATTTATTTAATAGGTTTAATAAGACAAAATACCTACGTCACATACTGTATGTAAGACAAAGCATGCTTAGAACAAAACAATTGCAAGCTCACTCACTCACTTTTTCGGATGCTTATAAAGTTGCTTTCTTGTCCATACCTGCAATATAGCCTTCAACTCACTGCACTGTTTTTAAAGATAGAACGGGAGATCACAATTTTGTTTCCCAACACAAAGTATTAAAAGGTTTAAGCAAACTGAACCGACTATCACATGTTCTTTCAAAACTGGAGCAAGCTGATCCCTTTTCCATTAAGGGCTCGCTCACATGAGTATTGATTATCTCATATAAGAGAATTGGATCAATTATGTAAATGACAATCGGATCAAACTGTGATTAGAATTTGAGCCGAATGTCAGTTTACTGTGATGTGATTTTCTTTGAATGAGAGTATTGTATCACAGCTGTTGAGAAGACTAAGAACTTAACTTCTCCATTGTCCGTAACTGCATAATCGGACTGAACTGAGATTAGCATCTGAGTGCAGTCCGATGTTTTACAAACACCCATAGACTTGTATGGGTGTGCGTGCTCTGATTTACAAAGCCACTTACGGCATGCTGCAAATATTTCCACAGAACGATTTGGTCTACAGAAACAAACACAGATCGGCACTTCCCCGTAGTATAACAGTGGTCTGAGTGCTATCCAATAAAACATCAAGTTATGTGCTCTTGTGAACGAGTTCTTAAAGGATCAACAGTCCTAGGCCATCTGTATGAGCATGTAGGTTACAGGAAGTTGAACAAAATGATCCTTTGATATCTGCAATCCAATGACTTATTCCAAAAAAATTCATAGTTTTCTAAATATGTAAATGAGCTGTTAAGATCTATGGGCTGGACATAGATTCTCCATGACAATCTGACTTCAGAGCTTATTTTAAATGAAAGGTTGTGTTACCTGTGTGAGGCATGTAAAGCAGAGAGCAGACTGTCAGGCATTACATGCTTCACACTGGTAACTCCTGCTTTCATTTAAAATAAGCTTTGGAGGCAGATTCTGTCAGAGATCTGTGTGCGGTCCACAGAAATATACAGCTCATTTACATGTTAAACACATTCTCGGGAATGAAACAACATATAATTTTCTTACTGTCTGTGACCTACATACCCATATGGATGACTTAGCAGGGTTGTTCCTACTCACAGAGTGTGAGAGTGGTAAGCATATTGCTATTTTTTGTACTTATATTTGTGCTACTTGTTCATTTAGAATTTCAGTGTTGGGTTTCTTTTTTTAGATAATATATATCAATCATTTTGCTTCCTGAGGAATCTTTTTTCCAAAGAATTTATTCTTGTTCATGGCTCTGAAGAACAGGTAAGGACAGAAAAGAAAACTCAAAGAACCTGAAAAAAAAACGGTTTATATAAAATATTACATACTACAGTATATAAAATGTTACACCACTTATGTCAGAGGCTTCATTCAGAACATTCTCCAGCAGTCTCAAATGCAGTAATAAAAGCAGTCATTTTCTTCCCTTCAGAAAGGCAAATCATTGCACAAGTGTGAATACAGCCCTATGTGTTTGCTTTTACATTTATACACAATATGTGCATAGTATTTTTAGACTGTGTTCTTCATTTGGTTCTTATATTAGTTGGACTACAATATATTTTAATTCTCAGGAACAACAGGAGTCAAAAGTTTTTAGATCTTTTCTACTTCTTCTTTACCTACAGCCATTTAGCAAACAGTGGGGTTATATGCAGTTAGTATGAAATTAATATTGACATACTATATTGTGCAGGTCATTGGACCACCTTAATGCAACCCAAATTAGACAGTAGAAAATGGAAAAAATATATTCCCTACTAATTTATTATGGTGATGCATGGAAGGGTCAATACCACTATTTTTCATGATCAAGTGTAGAATTTGGAGGCAATACTAGCTCCGGTTAGGGATTCTGCAGCATGTATATTAGACACATACAGCTTTACAGCGCACCATTATGTACACTGTGCAGCCCACACATAGCCACAGCACTGCTGTATGCACAGCATACACACTGATTTTATTAAGAAGTGAGTGTAGACTAGTTGTAGCGAGTGTACACTGTTACATTTTGAAGTCTCCTTCAATGCTGTGTCTAATCACACGATCTGAAAAGCTCTGCAACTAATCAGGACCCTGCAGCATCTCGTTCTCGTGATGTGCAAGTTTCCAAATGTGTTTTCTTTCCTGCCCTGCGCTGATCAAACAGATCAGAGTTGGGCTGAGAGAGAAGTACGGATCTCCACGCACCTTGCTCTAAGTAATTGGTAAGGATACTGTATCAGAGTTCTGATAAATCAAATTAATTAATGCACACTGAAAGCTGTGCTATGTCACTGATCTATCACTGGCTACCATTACATAAAAGCAAGAGCATGGTGATGAGAGTCTGCCCCCTCTGCAAAGCCAAAAGCACCATGTGAGATGTAGTCTGCATTAAGGGACACCTTTCAGAGAAGATGAAGGAATCAATATGATTAAGAACCCAGATTAGAGCATCAACTAATCGAGATGACCATAAAGATGTGCAATACCCATTTTCGACCTTTGTTCGGTCCCTTGATGCAGCCGAGCTTTACCGCTGTGGCTGGCATTCTGAAACCAGCATTTCTTTGGTCCCTCTCTCACTTCCTAGGTCCTGTAACATCATCCTGCCAACCTATGGAGCAGCATAGATGCACTGGCCGAGAGTGTCAGTCACAAAAGGGAAGTCTGTATACCGCACATCTTTTTTCTCATCTTATAATAAACTAATATAGGTGTATACAAGGCATTCACAACATTTTCTAATATTCTTAAATAATAGACCATACTGTACTTTATCAGCACCTTGTTAAAGGTGCAAAACAGTTTCCAGTGTCATTACTTATAATGGGTTAACGTAAAGGTTAACACCTTTAAATATGAAAAAATAATATGCAAACTTAAATGAAGGAAATGTACATAATTTCACATATGCTTTTTTCGTGTAGAAATATATAACTTTTTTTTTTTTACAGGATTTTGAAGAAGGTTGCCTTCTTCTGTCCAAGTTAAATGTTATCAGCAGAACACCTTATGACATTTTTATGAACGAGAATGACAGTGTGGGTCAGTTTTTATATGGAATTTTGTATTCGGCACTTGAAGGATACCAGGTATAAAATCACATGAACTACAATATGTGTATGTACATTTTATGCATTCTACACTACCTTCTCCATATGACATATGAAGAAAAAACACTGAAATGTTTTTAAATCCTTTCCAAATGGTTACCATTGCTGAAAAAGCTTTGAGGGATAAATGTGTAAACTCCCCCCTTTAGTTGCTAGGACTTTTTGTCTGGTGTCCATGTATGGAACAGAGTGACAGCCAACACTCATCTCTTAGGGGTAGCATGGAGCAGGCTCACAGTGGCCAACCTCCTTTAATTCCAGCATTCCAGTAGCTCTGAATGTTGCTGTTTAACTGCTGAAAAATCACTGTCATTGCTGACAGTCATTTAAGGGGTTTGATTTGAAGGGTCCAGGTATTTACTCATACATAACCACTTAATGTGATCCCTAGGTGCCAATGGAATACCATAGTAGCTAGGGGGGTGCGGAGTCTTCCTTCACGTAAGGCCGGTTTCACACATCAGTGGCTGCGGTACGTGTAGTGACAGTTTCCTCACGTACCGGAGACACTGATACACGTAGACACATTAAAATCAATGTGTCTCTGGACATGTCAGCGTGTTTTCATGGACCGTGTGTCCGTGTGGAAAACACTGAGACATGTCAGTGTTCGTGGGAGCGCACGGTCCGCAAAAATGCTGAACACGTGCACACTGGGAACTGTTCAAACAGCCCTCCGTGCACACGGACAACTACAGTAAGCGCTGTCCTCTGCCTGTGGTGCTGAAGCTGCTTGTCATTATTCTCCCTGCTCTGCCGGCAACAGCGAGCTGGGAGAATCAATGTAAAACCCGACATGGGGTCCCCCTTAGGTTTTCAACCAACCCAGCAAAACTATACAGCTGCGGGCTGCTATTCTCAGGCTGGAAAGGGCCATGATTATCGCTCCCCCCCCAGCCTAAAAACAGCAGCCCCAGCTGCCCAGAAAAGGCGCATCTATTAGATGCGCCTATTCTGGAGCTTTGTCGGGTTCTTCCCACTTGCCCTGTAGTGGTGGCAAGTGTTGTTAATAAAGGGTAAATGCCACCTTGCTATTGTAAGGTGGCGTTAAGCCAGGCTTAGTAATGAATAGGTGTCAATAAGACACCTATGCATTACTAATCCTATAGTAAAGAAAGGGTTTAATAAACACACACAGTAACAATAAAGTCTTTTAATGAATGAATACACTACACAGGTTTTACATCTTTATTATACTGCCATTCCTTAATCGATGCCATCGATCTCCTGTAAAAAATATAAAATAAAAAAACAACAATATCCCATACCTGTCCGGCGTACAGTCAGGTCCCACGGCGAAAATCCGTCTCAGGGATTAATCAGTTTACAGCCGGAGCTCTGCTAATGTAGCCGCTCCGGCTGAAAACTACTAGGGAATGAATGTGAGCAGTGAGCATGGACTCAGTGCCTGGGGGTGACATCACTGACTCTCTGCGCGCTGCTCACATTCATTCCCCAGTAGTTTTCAGCTGGAGCGGCTGCATAAGCAGAGTTCCGGCTGTAAACTGATTAACCCCTGAGATGGATTTATGCTGTGGGACCTGACTGTACGCCGGACAGGTATGGGATATTGTTTTATTTTATTTTATATTTTTTACAGGAGATCGATGACATGGATTAAGGAATGGCAGTATAATAAATATGTAAAACCTGTGTAGTGTATTCATTCATTAAAAGACTTTATTGATACTGTGTGTGTGTTTATTTAACCCTTTCTTTACTATAGGATTAGTATTGAATAGGTGTCTTATTGACACCTATGCATTACTAAGCCTGGCTTATAGCCACCTTACAATAGCAAGGTTGCATTAACCCTTTATTAACCCCACTTGCCACCACTACAGGGCAAGTGGGAAGAACCCGACATAGCTCCAGAATAGGCGCACACCTGGTACAGCTTACGTCTTCCCAGTTGATGAACCTTGTAGTTCACTTCTAGCTTTTTCATCAAATCATAAGGCCCTTGCCACTTGGCCAAGAACTTACTGTCTATGGTGGGAATTAGTACAAGAACTTGGTCCCTGGGGCTGAATTGTCTCACCCTGGCTGACCAGTTGTAGACCCTATCTTGAGGTTCTTGGGCCTGGAGCAGATGTCCTTTTACTATGAGCATCACCTTCACAATCCTCTCCTGCATCAGAGCGACGTGCTCAATGACGCTCTGCTGACTTCAGCTTCCCAGGTTTCCTTCACTATATCAAGGAGATTGTGCGGATGTCGGCCATGCAGAAGTTCGGAGAGAACCCTGTGAAGGCCTGTGCAACCTCACGGATGGAAAACAGTACATACGATAGGAGACAGTCCCAGTCTCGACGGTCTTTTTCTGTGACCTTCCTAAGCATACGCTTCATCGTTTTATTTAATTTTTCCACAATGACATCCTTCTGAGGATGGTACACTGACATCTACAGTTGTGTAATTTGCAGGGCCTTACACAGTTTCCTCATCACCTTACTCATAAAGGGTGTTCCTTGGTCTGTCAGGATCTTCCTCGGTAAATCTGTTCAGGAAAAAACATGGACCAACTTGTGGGCTATACTTTTCGTAGAGGAGTTTCTCAGGAGAACCGCTTCAGGGTACCGCATAGCATAGTCAAGGATGACCAATATATATTGATGCCCATGAGCAGATTTAACCAGGGGATTGACCAAGTCAATGGCAATTCTTTCAGACTTCACTTCTATGATGGGTAATGGCATGAGAGGGCTTCGAAAGTGAGAGATGGGGGCAGTTAGCTTTCAGGTGGGACAGGACAAGCAATACTTTAAGATTTCCCGGTGACATTAGGGACAATACAACCTCTGCATGACCCGTTATTGAGTTTTTTTGTCCACTTCCAAATGGACACGCAAGACATGTGAGTGAGCCACATCCAACACAATCTATAGGGTCCTGATACCATTAACTGTTCCACCTTCTCCTCTCTCACTTTTGTAACCCTGTACAGTAAGTCCTCACTCAACATAAAATAGAGAAACCTGGTGTCAGCTCCTGTGCTATACCATTTATGACTGTTACATTATTGAACGCCTCCCTTAGAGTTAGGTCACTATGTTGGGAGGACTCAAAATTTTCACTGGTCACCCATAACTCAGGAATATCAGCCTCAGGGGACCCTACCTCCAGATCCCCCACAATGACAGCTAAGGGAAACCCGTCAGACTATGGGTGTGGTGACACGTCTTTAAAAGCAACTTGTCTCTTATCTGAGTAGCCAATCCCTGTCCTCTCCCCCACAGGTCCAAAAACAAACAAAAGGCCCAGCCTATGATAATGAGGTGCAATAAGTCCTGGACCACGCCAATGAGCCGTTTCAATATCCACTCAGGCCACTGGGTAGTCTTTGACATTCCCATGAATGAAGCGGATGCCAAGATTCTTCCCAGGGATCAGCTGCAGAGAAGTTTGGCCCTCATGAGAGTCATCAAACTGTTTTAGTTTAGCAGTCCAGTCACTTGCCGACCTTTCACCTTTACAGGATAGGCTTTTTGCCCCTCACTAGTACATTGTTGATTTCTGCCGATCCTGCCCTACCCGTCAGCGTACTGCTCCCTTATCCCACTTCCGCAGTCACCTACTTCCATTGCCCATAATAGATGTCCCATTTGACCGGATTGCCATGGACTTGGGTCCTTTAGTTAAGTCCGCCAGGGGTCACCAATACATCCTGGTGTTAATGGACTATGCAACACGGTACCCAGAGATGGTACCATTGAGGAACTCTTCCACCAGGTGGACAACTTACACTGCAGGCTGGATACACATAGTATGAACAGTGGTGTCCCAGGATACAGTCCATCTGCTTGGAGTTTAGGGGACAACAGGTGGCTGGGCTGGGCCGTGACATTTCCAGCATACAATGTTGTCAGCTGGAACCTTAGGCATTTTCTTCCCTGCACCTTTTGACCTTGGAGGCCCCACCCCCTCTTGGGCCTCCGCGCACATTAAGCAGGGATGAAATATCGCTCTTTGGGGTGCCAACCTCTGCAGCAAGGTAGGGAAAAAATTAGGCTAAGCTAGGTCCAGAATTCTTATACCTCGTCTATGTGACCTACACCTTTCTTGGTAAACCCGCCCCTTTTAACATTTATTAATTAAAGTTGTTGTAAATAGTAGGAGGGATTTTTAAGTTTTTCTGATTGCTTAACATAACAAAAAAATAAAATAAAAATAAAGATTATTATTACAAGTGACTCGATCCCTGGGAGAGCCAGTGCCAACACTGCTGCTAAGGTAAGTACAAGTGTTTTTATTTTATAATGCGGAGACATAGGGATTGAAAAGTAGTAGACAAGCCCTTTAATTCAATATAAATATAAACCGAGCAGAGAGATGCCGGTCCAGCTACTGAGAAGGAGGAGCGTTGGAGCATGAACATGGCAGAAAAAAAGAAATAACACAGAGTAAGAAGAGGCCTGGACACAGCCCTGACTTCCCGGGACAGCCAGACCGCCCCTCAAGTCCCGCTGGATCTGGGACAGTTGTGAGTTATTAATTTTATTTATTTTTAAAACACTGTTGATTCCATGGTCTTGTACATGTGAAAATGGTTGCCAACATATAACATAAATAAAATTAAACAGACTGATATAGGAAGGGCAGAGGACATTGCCCTCACAGTCTTAAAATCTACATGTAATGGGGAAAGAGACAGTAGGTCGGGGATTGGAGCAGCTCCTCTGGTGGTGAGGTGACATTGGGGTTATTGCAGGCTGTTGACATTTCTGAAGAAATTAGTTTTCAGGTTGCATCTGAAATTTCCAAATGTGGGAGACAATCAGATGTTTTGAGACTCTCTCAATTCCAGAGGAAGAGGGATGTTTGGGAAAAATATTGGAGATGACTGGGTGAAAAAGTACAAAAGTACAAGAGAGGAGGATAGAAGAAGTTCTTGTGAGGACCTCATATTACTTGTGGGAAGGTATAGGGAGTTTAGTGTAGAGATGTTTGGAGGAGACAGATTATAGACAGCCTTGCAAGTCATTGTTAATAGTTTAACCTGGCTTTACTAGGGAATTGGAAGCCAGTGAAGGGATTAGCAGAGAGGAGAGGTGGATTAATCGGTCAGCGGAATTAAAGACAGACGTTAGAGGAGTGAGTGTTAGTCAGGAGGTCACAAAGGAGAACATTGGAGTAGCCAAGATTGGAGTTGATGAGGGCATGCAATAACATTTAGCAGATTCGGGGTTAAGGAAAGGATGAATTTGGAAATATTTTTACTTTGGTGGCAACAAGATGGTAAGGGCTTGGATGTGTGGTTTGAAGGACATGAGTCAAGCATTATTACGGGGCAGCGGAGTTGTGTTACAAGGGAAAACGTGATGTCATCTATTGTGATTGATCTGGTGTGGGGGATGAATGAGATAGTGTAAAGATTAGGAGTTCAGTGTTGTCCACATTGAGTTTTACAAAGCGTGATGAGAAAAAAAGAATGTGGCTGAAAACATGCAAGGATTCTAGAGAATAGAGAGGTGACATCTGTGCCAAAAAGGTAGATATGAATGTCACCAGCATAAAGGTGGTATTAGAAGCAATGAGACTTTATTAGTTGTTTCAGGCCAAAGGTATAGTTGGAGAAGAGTAGGGGTCTCAGAATAGAGCCTAGAGGGATACCAACAGAGAGAGGATGGGATGAGGAGGTAGTTGTAGGAATGGGAGGTTCTAATTGTGCATTAATGAGGTATGAAAAGATCCAGAGGGCATGGTTTTTGATGCCAAAGTTGGTTGTCTGTTAGCTTTGGTGATAAGTCGTTAGTAATTTTGGTTAGGGCAGTTTCACTGGAGTGGTGGGGACTGAAGTCAGATTGTAGGTTTGACAGGTTTAGAAGGAGGAGTATAGAGAGTTGTCTGTTAGCTTTGACTGTAGGTAAATTGCTAGTCATTTTGGTTAGGGCAGTTTCAGTGGAGTGGTGGGGACTGAAGCCAGATTGTAGGTTGTCAAAGAGAGTTGTCAAAGAGTTTGATAGATGAGAGGTGGGAGGAAAAGTTCAATGTGGACTTGCTGTTTAGGGAGTTTGGAGGCTAACATGTGAAATTATATGGTGTGATAGCTGGATGTAGAGGTTGGCTCAGTGGATGGCTTCTTTTTCAGAATAGGTGTGATTGTTGCATGTTTGAAATCAGAAGGGAAAACACCTTCTTGGTGAGAAAATTAGCAAATTTTTTCTTCAATGATGTTGGTAGAGAAGGTTATGGAGGAAGTTCATTGGTCTGTGAAACAGAAAGGGGTTGTGATTGTTGATGTTCTGAAATGTCGGGGGTGGGGGAATTTCATGTTGAGTGATATTGTGGAAAAAAATGCAATTCCGCCATTGATTTGGGGTTTTGTTTTTATTGCGTTAATTTTTCTGGAAAAATCCATATCATATCAATACAATGACGGTGATACCCGCCTTATATAATTATTTTTCTTTTATTTATGTGGTCAAAAAAATTGTGAAATTAATTTTAAATAAAAATATTTGTGCCCCCATTTTCCAAGACCTGTAACTTTTTTAGTTTTACGTCAATTGAGGGTTTTTTTTTGCATGGAGACTTGTGATTTGGAGACTAAAAAAAAAACAATTTTTTGAATTTCTATTTTTTTCTCTTTACTGTGTCTCCTAGTGATGAGCGAGCTCGTTACTTGCTCGAGCATTATTGTGATCAAGATGCTTGTTACTTGGTGAGTATTTTTTTAATACTTGAGAGGAAACTCGAGTCCCGCCCTGCATGTTTGTGTCATGACTCTGGACAGGATGGTGCCGCCTCCATCCTGATCAGGTCAGGGTTCATTTTATTCAGCCTCTCTTCGGTTCTGCGTTGGCTATTTAACATTGACAGTTCCTGGATTGTTTGTTGATGATACTTCTGTGTACTCAGTTTGTGGTTGCTGACCCAGGTGACTCATCCGTTATCATGTGCCTCTGTGCTTGTGTGCTTCACTGTATACGACTCGGTTCTGTCCCCTGACTTTTGCCTCTGTATTCTGCTTTGCTTTGTCCCTCCTGGTTATCTGACCCCTTGGCTTGTCTCCGTTTACTCTCTGTCTTGTCCCTTGGTACTGTGCTCTTGTCTGGCTTTTGACCTTCGGCGTATCTTGACTACGTTTTCTGTTTTTGCCCTACAGGCTGTGTATTCAGTGTCTTTCTCTGCATTCACATGTGGTGGCTCCGCCCCCTCCTGGTCACGTGACTGCTCCATGTCAGGTCCTGCTCACTGCATTAGTTTTAGGTCCTTGAGCTTGGCGTGCCTTGTTTCTGCACTCCTACGTTTATTTACGTGCCCCCTGATAGCGCCCCCTAGGCATTGCCAGTGACACCTTAGTTGTCTCTACAGTTTGGAGCTTTTTAAACAGCCAATAAACATGCGGACATTGCCTGCCAGTCACTGTAATGCCGTAGCCACCTTGGTTGTGGCATTACTGTGACTGGCTGGTCGCATAGCTTCATCGGGTCTATATTAGACGTGAGCCACCATGCTCGGCACACTGTAACCCGGAAACAGGCAGAGCAGGGAGAGGTGCTGGTGAATTAGGGAGAGAAAATTAACTGAGTATAGACAGGGATTACATAACAGTAGTGATGAGTGAGCATTAAAATGCTCGGATACTCGAGTCGAGCAAATTGTAATGCTCAGGTGCTCGACCTGAGTAATGAGTATGATGGAAGTCAATGGGAAACTCGAACATTTCTCCGGTGGCCCACCCGGAGGTCTGGAGGGGGTCTAAAAATTGCTAAAAATGATGCAAACAGAGCTGAAATGTCATGGGAACAGCATGGAGAAGAACCCTGGAAGTATCTATGAATCCCAAGTTGCTGATGGGAACAATGTTGTCAGAGTATTACACCACTTTTACGGACTAACAATTAAACATACAAATCCGAAGTTAAAATGGAATTGACTGGAAAAAATGTTAAGAAACATTCTTTCCAGGATAATGAATTGTATATAAGACATAATAAATAAAAGAAAACACATACTCATCCACACCTTGGACTAAGTTCACATGCAGTGTTTTTGCTGCGTTTTTGCATGTTTTCAGTGCTTTCAATGGTGAAAAAAAAAATTCCGCAGGAAATGTAATTTTATCATTTTAATACGTTATCTGGTCGTGTGGTGTGTAAGACATGATCAGACACATTGAAAGTCTTTTTTTTTTTTTTTTGCAAGGCCATCAGCCGGCCATCAATATTTGTAGAGGGCCAGCAGGGGTCTTGTGGACAGATGAAACCAAGATAGAGTTTTTTGGTAAAGCATATAATTCTACTGTTTAGTGTAAATGGATCTACAAGTAAAAGAACACAGCAATCACAGTCAAATATTGTAGACGTTCAAAGATATTTTGGGGTTGTTTTGCTTCTCCTGTGGAATTGGGTGCTGTGAAATGTGATAATCCCCAAAGTATTTTGAGTCGCAATGTAGTGCCTAGTCAGAAAGCTGGGTTCGTATCATAATAGGTCATGGGTCTTCCAGCAGGACGATGACCCCAAACATACTTCAAGAACCACCCAGGAATAGATGTAAACAAAGCACTGGAGAGTTCAGAAGTGGTAATTCCAGCTCCAGTAGTGTAAAGTCTCCCACCATTAGCTTTTACAAACAAATGCTACAGAGAAACTGCAAATAGACATATTAAATCATTACATTTTGCCTGCTTCGATGAATTTGATGAGTACAGACCACCGTAAAAAACATAATTCGGTCAATGAGTGCATGGAAAAAAGTAGCAGCAAGGCTTACAATTTACAAGGCAATAATCCCTGACTAAATGATGCCTGTCATACACTATTCCCACTGCCACATCTCACCCCTGACGAATTGCAGCTATTATTGTAGAATATAGGAAGGATTTGAATCGGCCCCTTTTTTTTTTTTTGTAC
>VIAB01015629.1:33649-46447 GCA_009801035.1 Oophaga pumilio | reverse complement strand
AAACCCGATGTTTACCTTGGTTACCAGGAGATTGCTGGTCTCCTTCGTGTCACACGCAGCGATGCGTGCTGGCCAGCGGGAGACCAACAATAAAAAAAAAGTCCAGGCATTTCTGACACGACCAGCGATTCACAGCAGGGGCCTGATCGCTGGTACGTGTCAGACATAGCGAGATCGCTGCTGAGATCGCTGTTTAGCAGCAATCTCGGTAGCGATCTCACTATGTGAGACGGGGCCCTTACACAGTATGTTAAATAGTATATCAGCTTGCAAGACTGTCTTATTGACCCACCAGACATAAACACTTAAATCCACAAGCCAATATATAGATAAAAGGTCAATTTTTGTGGGTTTACAAAAACATGGTTGTCTGAGAAATTAAGATTCAATCTGGTTTTGTTCACACTCACCCTACAGGAATTGCAGATAAAAGTGTTATTATTATGACAGAATAGAATCTATTTGAATTAGCCCTGAAAAAAGTGATTAGTTTAATGTAGCAGCATCAAGGACTGTTATTTCATCAATCCTGCTGTGGAATATAGTGGAGCATTTCACATCTACTCAGCCTGATATGAAGGATACCAGGATCCTCTGTACTTTCTGTACAAACTCATCTGCCCTGGCTGTGAAATAATGTATGCAGTGTGAGAACTCCCTATGTGATGACCACCTGACAGCCCACAACAAAGAACTGGATCATATTCTAGTAGAACAAATTGGCTCTTTTGGTTTAAAATTTTTTCCTCAACTAGAGGGTGAATTCACAGAAAAGCATTTTTTCCCATTACTAAGGAGTGGGTCTCATACACTGTTAAAGAGTATGCACTAAAAGCAAGGGATGACAAAAATTAGAAGGTGGCACCAGATGCCTCTGCTGCATCTGGTGTGTGTCTCCCTCATCTCCACTCCTTGGTTGTCCAAGGAACTGTGACCTCTGCTGGCATTGTCAGATGAGAATTCTTTAAAATAATTCTTCAACTAGTGCCTTCTGGTACTGCAGCATTATATTCAACCTCTCCGCCACGGGAAGGAGAAATGTAAAGTTCTCCTTGTAGCATGGGTTGTGCAAGACTGCTTAAAGCCAAGACTTCCCTGTCGCAAACTCGCCACCAAGAGGACAACTGTCCATGTTGTCCTACTCCTCGCTCTGCCTTTCCTCCTCGTCTTCAGGCCATCCACGGTAAACATACGGGATGTCTCAGGTAACCAGCTCCTGTTGCTTCTCATTATTACCCAATACGCGTTGAGAAGATGAGATGAGACTGGCCTGTGTAGCATCACGCAGTATAGTTTATTGCTCCATCTTGCTCTGCCTGAAAAGCCTCCTCTTTAATTGTGAGCAGCAAGCATTTCAGTGTACAGAGAAACAGGATGGTGATGCGAATAATGGTGTCATCGTCACGCACCATCTTGGTCGAGTCCTCAAAGGTTTGGAGACCCACACAGATGTCAGACATCCATGTCCACTCATGGGCTCTTATGTGCAGAGGCTGACCGGAATACCAACTTGCACGGTGTAGTTAGTATTCAACTACTGTCATCTGCTCACATAGGCTTGCCAACATATGTAACGTTGAGTTCCAACGCATGGTGACATCGCCCACCAGTGATCTGGAAGTGTAAAGGTTTTTTGCGCATTACCAGTCTAGGATGCGCACTCCTTAACAATGGGAAAAAAATGTTTTTTGAGACCCTCCAATATGTCTCTTCGAAGAAGTTTTGGAGTGCCTCCTTCTAATGTTTGGCATCCCTTGCACTTAGTGCATACTCTTTACCAGTGTAGGACACCCACTCCTTAGTAATGGGAAAAAATGCTTTTCCAGTTCACCACCTGACAGCACCATGGAGGACATCCTTCTTTCCCTCAGTGGGACAGGAACAACGAGCGGTTAAAAGGACCCCCCCCCCACCACCCCCTCAGTGTTTTTCCTGTCCCACTGAGGATAGGAACGACGAGCAGCCCCGACTGTGCTGGCAGATGTTGAGGAACGGGGTTCCCAGCCTCTCCCTTCCCGCCCGGTAAATCTGTAGCTGATACCTTATGGAATGGATGAGGTCCCTCAGCTCCCCAGTGCAGCGCTGCTCCTGGGTCCGCGGTCCGCTTCCCCCTCACCGGGGGCTCTCGGTCCGGCACCATACCGCGGTGCAACAGTCCCCTGGGCCTGTCAGCGGTGCACAGGCCGGTAAAACATGGAGCCGGCGTCATCCAGCAAAGTCAGGTTAAGCACTTCCGGTGGTATGGCGCGTCATTTCCAGTCGCGTCTGAGCCGGATACTTCCACAGCACGGTCGCACCGCGCAGGGGCGCGGGGGGGGGGGCAGGATCAACCAGGTAAGGAGGATAAAAAGGGGAATCTTACCGGATAAGAGCCGCCGGCCATCCTGAATCAGGGAGACATTAACCCGGGCGTTAGAGACCGATGATCTAGAAACCCCTAGAGAGCATGGAGGATGCATCCAGGCCTGAGGGGCTGGAGCTATCACAGGGGCATGTGAGTAGGATATCACAAAGCCTGACCAGGTGCCCACAATACCCCCCATATGCACCCGATTAAAGTTCAGAATCTGTGTTTTAGGGGGACCCAGCAACCCTGTCAGCAAAAAAGAAGACAGGGAAGACTAAGAAATGCCCAATCTGTATGACAAAACTCCCGGAAGGCTGGTTAAAATCATTATGTGACGCCTGTATGTGTAAAATTGTCGGAGGGGAGCAGACGTCTCTAATGGCTAATATGACAACGATGATAAGGCAGGAGGTCCAGGCTTCTATCTCAGGCCTGAACCTTCCTCGCTTCTGCCATCCAGAACCCCAAAAGGCACGGAAAAGGCCTAGGGAATCTAGCCCTTCTTCAGAGGAAGAGGACTGGGGGGACTCAGAACAGGAAGAAAAGGAGGAATTGACTGGTAGTAGGAAAAAATACCTCTTCTCGTCAGCAGATACGGACGAGTTACTGCAGGCAGTTCGAGACACTATGCAGGTGCAGGACGCTCCAGAGGAAATATCTATTCAGGATGAAATGTTTGGGGGCCTGCAATCCCAGATCTCCAGAGTGTTCCAGACCATCTGGAAGTTCCAGAACAATCGTAAATCTCAGACCCCTAAACCGATACATAAGATACAAAAGATTCAAAATGGAATCGATAAGGTCCACTATACACCTGATAGACAAAGAGATGGTAATGTGCACACTAGACTTGGAGAATGCATATTACCATGTACTAATCCATCCGGCCTATCAGAGGTATCTAAGATTTGCCTTGACAGATCGGGGAAGAGTCCATCACTTTCAATTCCGAGCCCTTCCCTTCGGATTAGCCTCAGCTCCCAGCATTTTCACCAAATTGATGGTGGAAGTAGTGGCGTGGTTAAGAAATCAAGGTATAACTATAGTACCATATTTAGACAATTTCCTGGTGGCAGCAGGGTCCGAAGAATAGCTCAGGGCCGATTGCCACGCCACAATCTCCATACTACAGGAGCTGGTGTGTATAGTAAATTGGAGGAAGTCGAGCTTAGTTCCGTCGGTCCGAGTGAAGTTTTAAGGAGTCATACTAGACTCCCATGTCAGGACTTCTTTTCTGCCGGAGGAGAAACAGACATTGCTCAGGGAAGAGATTTGTTGATTCAGGAGGAAGGCTTGTTCCATCAGAGAGGCAACGGCAATCCTGGGTCGAATGACGGCGTGCATTCCCTGCGTGAAATGGAGACAGTTCCACTCACGGAAGTTACAGCGGGAAATTCTACTGTCCTGGGACAGAAGAAAATGTACCCTGGACAAAAAGATTACACTGTCATTGGCAGTGAGAAAATCCCTCTGATGGTGGAGCGTTCTGAAGAATCTCAGAGTGGGGGTACACTGGATCCTTACGCCTTGTGTCACGGTCACCACAGATGCCAGTCAAGTCGGATGGGGTGGACACGTAGAGAGAGCCTACTATCAAGGTCAATGGGATAGAGAAACAGGAACAGGTCGTCAAATTTCAGGGAGCTTTACGCAATATGGAAAGTTCTCCTGCAGGCCAGATCAAAGGTCAGAGGAAAGCATGTGAAGATACTGTCCGACAATATGACAGCAGTGGCATTCCTAAGGCATCAAGGAGGCCCAAGACACCCGGCGTTACAACATCTGGCAGACCAGATTTTCAGGTGGGCGGAGAAGACAGTGGAGTCCATCTCAGCAGTACACCTGGAGGGAGCCAGGAATTGGGTAGCGGATTTTCTGAGCAGGACAACAGTGAACCTGTCCGAATGGGAGCTGAACTCAGAAGTATTCGAGGCACTATGGCAACGGTGGGGAACACCGCAGGTGGACCTTTTCGCCAGCAGAGAGAACGCGAAGATCAGAACATTCTTCTCACTAAATCCGGTGGACGGGGCAACAGAGATAGATGCTCTGTCTTAACATTGGGGCGAGGGACTCTTGTACGCCTTTCCACCCTTTCCTCTAATTCCAAGAATGTTGAGGAAGATACGGGAGGACAGAGCGACAGTGATCATAGTGGTCCTGTTCTGGCCCAAGAATTTGGTTTTCGCTACTGAGCAGGATGGCAATAGAAGAACCCTTACATCTGCCAAAAAGAGAAGATCTTCTGCACCAGGGCCTAGTTCTTCACTCTAATCCAGACCCACTTCGGCTATCGACAAGGATCCTGAGCGCCAGATCTTGAGATCCAGAGGGCTTTCAGAAGATGTAATCTCAACAATACAAGCGAGTAGAAAGCCAGCTACAGCTATTTATAAACTACAACTATTTATAACAAAATATGGAAGCATTTCTACACGTTTGCAGGGGAGACCACAGTGGACACGGCTATTCCTAACATTCCTAATATCCTTGACTTCCTCCAGTCAGGTTTTAGAAAAGGTCTGCGGCCTAGTACTTTAAAAGTACAAATTTCGGCCCTCAGTGTGTTCTTCGACTACCCTCTGGCCACACACCCCTGGGTAGCAAGATTTTCAAGAGCAATTAGCAGACTAAGACCCCTTATAAAGAATCCAGCTCCGCCATGGAACCTTAACTTAGTCTTGAATGTCCTATCTAGGGCCCCATACCTCTTGTCAGAAGAGATGCAGATAGCAAAACTCTCGATGAAAACGGCCTTTTTAGTTGCAATAACATCGGCAAGAAGATTGGGGGTGATGCAGGCGTTATCTATTCAGGACCCATACCTGCAGTCCTTTGAGGATAGATTAATCCTAAGACTCAACCCCTCTTTTCTCCCCAAAGTAGTGTCACGTACAAGCATGGATCAGGAGGTGGTCCTGCCCTCCTTCTGCCAGCATCCTAGAAATCCTAAGGAGCAATCCTTTCACAACTTAGATGTAAGGGACACGGTGCTAAAATATATAAAGGCAACTGAGGGTTGGAAGACCGATAAGAATCTATTCATTCAGTACGAGGGTCCCAATAGAGGCAAAAAGGCAGCAAAAGCTACGATTGCGAGATGGATAAAGACCATGATAGCCCTAGCCTACAAGTCAGAAGGGAAAGATCCCCCCGACATCCTTAGAGCCCATTCCACTCGCGCTATGGCCACATCGTTTGGTAGGAAGGTTTTGCACCCAGTAGTCCGCCCTAGTGTTACCATTCTCTGGTACTTCTCCATGGTGCGGTCAGGTGGTGACCTGGAAAACGGTAATAAGACCTACCGGTAATTGTGTTTCCAGGAATCCATCCTGACAGCACTATTAGTTCCCTCCCTACTGCAATATCATTTATGTTGATACCAATGTGAAGTAACATGTGTATGGAATTTGTTAATAAATTTGTGTTTGCATCCATCAAGATGTGGTACCTTGGAAAATCACTGAGGGGGTGGTGGGGGGAGGGTCCTTTTAACCGCTCGTTGTTCCTGTCCCACTGAGGGTAAGAAGGACGTCCTCCATGGTGCTGTCAGGATGGATTCCTGGAAACACAATTACCGGTAGGTCTAATTACCGCTTTCTGAGGTTCCACCTTCTAGTTGGGCGAACATTTTTGGAAACTAAAAGAGTTGGTGGGTTTTATTAGTAAATGATCTAGTGTCTTTTTGTGAGTCATCAGGTGGTCATCACATAAGGAGTTCTCACACTGCATACAGGATTTCACAGCCGGGACAGGAGACTTTGTACAGGTAGTACAGAAGATTCTGGTTTACTCCACATAAGGCTGAGTAGTTGTGAAACGCTGAACTATATTCCCCAGCCGGGTTGATGAAATAACAGTCCTTGATGCTGCTACGTTAAACTAACTTTTTTCAGGGCTAACTAAAATAGATTCTATTCTGTAATAATATAGCTCTTATCTGTAATATGTGTAGTGTGAGCTGTCGCAGTATGGATAGTGCATGACAGGCATCTAGTCAGGGATTGTTGCTTTATAAACTATAATCCTTGCTGCTGCTTTTTTTCCATGCACTCTGACAGATTCTTGTTTTTTTATGGTGAGCTGTACTCAGAAATTCATCAATGCAGGCAAAATTAACTGATTTAATGTGTCCATTCACAGTTTATCTGTATGAAAGTGGTAGTGGAGGGAGACTTTATGCTACTAGAGATGGTATTACCACTTCTGAACTTTGTTTCCATCCATTTCTGGGGGCTTCTTGAAGTATGTTTGGGGTCATTGCCCTGCTGTAAGACCCATGATCTAGGATGCAAACCCAGCTTTCTGACATTGGGCACTACATTGTGACCAAAAATCCGTTGGGAATCTTCACATTTCATGATGCCTTGCACAAAGTTAACGCACCCAGTGCCGCAGCAAAACAACCCCAAAATATCTTTGAACCTCCACCATTTTTGACTGTAACTATTGTGTTTTTGTATTTGTAGGCCTCATTCCATTTACCGTAAACGGTAAAATGATGTGCTTTACCAGAAAGCTCTATCTCGGTCTCATCTATCCACAAGACGCCTGCTGTTCGTCTAAAAGTAGTGGCGGCTGCCTTCTGGCCCTCCAAGTTTCAAACTTTATAGTATTAATACGAAAAAGAAAGTTTACCCACCTCAGATGGATAAATTATATTGCAGTAGCAATATTTGGCTATGTAAAGCATAGCCATTTGCTGGCCCTCCAAAAATGTTTAGTGAGTGCTGACTGCTGGCCCTGTAACAATAGTAAGGGCCGCCTGATGGCCCTCTACAAATAGTGATGCCCTCCTGATGGCCCTGATAAAAAAAAATTGTGGCTTTCAGAGTTCATCCTTCATAAATTAAACAGGATGTGTCTATCATGTCTCACACACCACATGTCTAGATAAGGTAGTAAAATGTTAAAATTACATTTCCCGGTGAATGTTTTTTTCACCATTGAAAGCAATGAAACGGGCAAAAAAAAGTGAAAACTCTGCATATGAACATAGCCCAAGGTGTGGAAGAGCATTTTTTTCTCTTATTTATTTTGCTTTGTATACAAGTCATTATCCTGGAAAAAAAGTTTCTTAAAATGGATCTTACTGGAAAAATTTTTTTCCTCGATTTTGTTTGTTTTATTGTCAATCCGTAAAAGTGGTGTAATACTCTGACAACATTGTTCCCAGCAGTGACCTGGGATTCAGAGATGCTTTCAGGGGTCTTCTCCAGCTGTTCCCATGCTATTTCAGCGCTGTTTCCATCTATTTCAGTACCCCGGTTTGGTTCCGGAAAAATGCTTGAGTTTCCCATTGATTTCCATTATACTCGTTATTCGGGTCGAGCAACCAACCACTACGATTTGTTCAACTCGAGAAACGAGCTCCCGAGCATTTTAGTGCTCGCTCATCACTATTGTTTACCAATTGGGTTATTTAATTTTATATTTTAATAAATTGGACTTTTACAGACATAGTGGAACCAGTTTATTTTTTATCTCATTGTTTTTAATGTGGGAAAAACAGTATGTAATTTGAATTTTTGCATTTTACATTTTGAAAAATTGTTTTTTCTTTTTTCGTCCCTTTAGTGGACTTTAACCTGCAAATAGCTAATTGCTCTTACTAGTATATAGTATAATTCACTGTCTCCAATGAAGGCCAGCCACAGGCTGGTCTACACAAGAGCATCATCACAGGATAATTCAGCAGGCCTCTGACTACCATAGGTATCCTCTGATCGTGTCGTGGAGGGTCAATGGGCATGTGGAACTGAGCACACCTCACCTTCTCCCCCCTCCTCAACCATGTATTTTACATTCTGCTGTCAGATATTGACAGCACCATTTAAGGGGTTAACAGCAGCGAGCAGAGTTCAGCTTGAATTGCTGCTGTTAGAGACAGAGCCAACAGCTGCTGAATATGATGCTGTATCAGCTCCTGAGCCTGTATCAGATGGGGACCTGACATAGGATGTATCAGTACGTCATATGTCAGGAAGAGGTTAGAAGGGAGTCTGGTGACACAAACTGACTGTATGAGCTAAGCACATAGCCTTGTAGAAGATATAACCCATATAAAAATCGCACCTTTAGGCCATGTGCACATGTTCAGTATTTGGTTATTATTTCACATCAGTATTTGTAAGCCAAAATCAGGAACAATCAGAGGAAAAGTAGAATAGTAACACGTCATCACTTCTGCATTTATCATCCACTCCTGGTTTTGGCTTACAAATACTGACATAAAATACTGACCAAATACTCAATGTGTGCACATGGCCTAAGTGTTCTATATAATTGCTGCCTTTGATCTGCAGAAAATTAAGCTGTCAAACGGACTAGGTGTTGGAACCACTGTGCCGTGATCCATGGAGGAGCATGACTAGGTGCCTCACTAAGTCCGACCTTGTATGCGCGGCAGCTGATGATACCGTGATCCGAGGAGAAATGAGAGAGGCAGGACCAGGTGCTACTCCAGGACAGACCTCGGATAGATAGCAGCTGACCCCAGGGGACCGGAGGCAGGAACGGCCAGGGGTGGTAGACTTGGCAAGCAAAGGCGGGCACGGGTAATAAGCAGGCAGGCACAGCTGATAAGAAGGCTGGCGAGCATGGCTGATTGGCAGGCATGCGGGCACGGCTGACAGACAGGCAGGTATACAGGAATACGATCACTGGGACCTGAGAGCTAACAAGAGTGTTAAGAACAAACTTGCAATGTTGCACAGGCACCTCCCACCTGGTGGAGATGCCACAAATAATAAGTGTTCCCCAGCCTTTAACCCCTTTTCGATATCGGGCATACATTTAAGATGATGTCGGATTCCCTCCCTTTGATGTGGGCTCCGGCGGTGAGCCCACATCTTTCCCGGCACGTATCAGCTGTTTTGAACAGCTGACATGTGACCGCAACACCCGCGGGTGGAATTGTTATCAACCGGAAATCCGCCCATCGGTGACCCCTGTCACATGATCGCAGGTCACCGATAGGTTGGCATGACAACCAGAGGTCTCCTGGAGACCTCTGTGGTTGTCACTGCCGGATTGCTATGGTCGGAGCTCGTAGCAAGTCAGTAATTCTACTACATGCAGGCGATCTGATCATCGCCTGTATGTAGCAGAGACGATCGGGTTATGGTAGCTTCTAGTCTCCCATGGAGACTATTGAAGCATGCCAAAAGTAAAAAAAATTTTTAAAAAAATATTAAAAAATGTAAAAGTTCAAATCACCCCCCCTTTTCGCCCCATTCAAAATAAAACAATAAAAAAAAAAAATCAAACATACACATATTTGGTATGGCCACGTTCAGAATCGCCCGATCTATCAATAAAAAAAGGATTAACCTGATCTCTAACCGGTGTATAGTGAGAAAAAAGTCAAAATGCCAAAATTATGTTTTTTTGGTCGCCGCAACATTGCATTAAAGTGCAATAACAGATGATCAAAAAATCGTATCTGCACCAAAATGGTATCATTAAAAACGTCAGCTCAGCATGCAAAACCCTCACCAACCTCGAGATCACGAAAAATTGAGACGCTATGGGTACCGGAAAATGGCACAATTTTTTTTTTTTAACAAAGTTTGGAATTTTTTTTCACCACTTAGATAAAAAAGAACCTAGACATGTTTGGTGTCTATGATCTCGTAATGACCTGGAGAATCATAATGGCAGGTCAGTTTTAGTATGTAGTGAGCATGTTAAAAAAAAAAAAAAAAAACCAAGTGTGGGATTGCGCGTTTTTTGCAATTTCACCGCACTTTGAATTTTTTTCCCATTTTCCAGTACAAGATACAGTATGTTAAAACTAATTATGTCGTTCAAAATTACAACTCATCTCGCAAAAAACAAGCCCTCACATGGCCATTTTGACCGAAAAAAAAGTTATGGCTCTAGGAAGAAGGGGAGCAAAAAACAAAACTGAAAAAACGAAAAACCGCTTCTGTCATGAAGGGGTTAATGACCAAGTCTATTTTTACAATTCTGACCACTGTTACTTTGTGAGGTAGTAGGTCTGGAATGCTTCAACATAACCCACTGATTCTGAGAATGTTTTTTTCGTGACATATTGTACTTCATTTTTGTGGTAAAATTTCTGGAAATTTGGCAAAAATGTGGAAAATTTTGCAATTTTCAAACTTTTAATTTTTGTGCCCTTAATTCAGAATTATGTCACACAAAGTAGTTAATAAATAACATTTCCCACATGTCTATTTTGCATCAGCACAATTTTGGAAATATATACAGTATATTTTTTTGTTATTAAGTTATAAGGTGTAAAATTTGTCCTGTGATTTCTCATTTTTTAAACAAAATTTACAAAACCATTTTTTTACTGACCACATCACATTTGAAGTGATTTTGAGGGGTCAGTATGACAGAAATGACCCAAAAGTGACACCATTCTAAAAACTGCACCCCGCAAGGTGCTCAAAACCACATTCAAGAAGTCTATTAACCCTTCAGGTGCTTCACGAGAACTAAAGCAATGTGGAAGGAAAAATTAACATTTCCATTTTTTTCACAAAAAATTTACTTTAGTCCCAAACTTTATTTTCACAAGGGTATCAGGAGAAAATGGACCACAAAATTTGTTGTATAATTTCTCCTCAGTACACAAATACCCCATATATGGGGGATATCCACTGTTTGGGTGCATGGCAGGGCTCAAAATGGAGGAAGCACCGTTTGGCTTTTTGAATGCAAAATTGGCTGGAATTGATGGCGGGCATCATGTCATGCTTGGAGACCCCCTGATGTGACTAAACAGTGGAAACTCCCCAATTCTAACTCCAACCCTAACAAAGCCCTAAACACAACCCTAACCACAACATACCCCTAACCACAACCCTATCCACAACCCCAACCCTAACCCCAACATAACCCTAACCCCAACACAAACCTAATCCCAACCCTAATCCTAACCACAACACTGACCCCAACCCAACCCGAACCCCAACACAACCCTAACCCCAACTCTAACGCTAATCCTAACCACAACACTGACCCCAACTCAACCTTAACCCCAACACAACCCTAACCCCAGCTATAAAACCCAACTGTAACCCCAATCCTAACCACAACCATAACCCCAACAGAACCCTAACCCCAACTGCAAATAAAAAAATTTAAAAAAATGTTTTTATTATTTTTACCTAACTAAGGGGGTGACAAAGGGAGGGCGGTTGATTTACAAATTTTTATTTAGATCACTGTGATAGGGTCTATCACAGTGCTCAGAATGAACCAATAGGAAAATTCTCCTGTTACCGGCAGATCTCGGCGGACGCACTGCGCATGCACCCGCCATTTTCTTACAGGAAGATGACGTGAAGGGCCGGGGAACGGAGCCGGAGAATCTGGGGATGGTGGAAGTTCCGGGGGGACCCAATTTCTCTCTCCTCTGGTATGCTAGTTCATGTCAGAGGAGAGAGAAATAAATGGAAAACTGGACTTTTTTGTGATCTCTGTTATTCAGTGATTAAAGGCGATCACGAGACTGGTGACGGTAAAAACCGACTCGAATCATGTTCTCCGGTAGCTGAGACCCTAGAGATTTTCCAATGCTAGAGGGCACTGTACACTTATTTCTCAACGCCATTAAAAAGCGGCGCTGAGGAATAAGTACTGCCACTGTTAAAAGGCGTATCAGCGGTCATTAATGGCTCCACCTCATTCCTATCCTGGTATACATGGTCTCCTCATTCCTATTCTGGTATGCATGGCCTCCTGATCCCCATCCTTGTAAGCATGGCTCGTCATCCCTATCTTTGTATGCATGGCTCCTCATCCCTATCCTGGTATACATGGCCCCCTCATCCCTATCCTAGTGTGCATGGCCCCCTCATCCCTATCCTGGTGTGCATGGTATCCTCATCCCTATCTTGGTATGCATGGTATTCTCATTCCTATCCTGGTATGCATGGAATCCTCATCTGTTATGATCCGGTAACCGAGGAGGATAATAGAGAAATAGGCTAGGCAACCAGACACCCAGAGAGGTTGGTAACTTAGCGGATTGCAGACCCCTAAACTGACAACACAACTAGAATTAGCCGTGGGACGTACCTACGATGCCCTAGACCAGTGGTGGCGAACCTATGGCACGCGTGCCAGAGGGGGCACGCAGAGCCCTCTCGCTGGGCACGTGGGCCATCTCCCCAAAACTAGCGCCACCACCACTCTTCTCAGCCCGCTCGTAATCTCCTGGACTAGAGCCTGCACAGCGACCACTCTCCTCTGGCTTCTGCACTCTCCCATTGGGCCACGTGCTGTTCCATCAGTCTGCGCATGTGCTGAGGACGGGGGTATGGCGTGTAGTCAGGACTGGGATGGCGCGCGGGCTGAGGAGAGTGGCGGCAGCGCTATTGTGGAGATGGCGCCCGTACCCACAGATAGGATTGATACATGAAGAGACGAGATCAGCGTTGGAACGGGCAGAGGTGAGTACCATAGTTTTTTTT
>VIAB01015629.1:0-17318 GCA_009801035.1 Oophaga pumilio | reverse complement strand
TACATATTCTAGAATACCCGATGCGTTAGAATCAGGCCACCATCAATTGTACAATAATCATGAACAATACAAGTCACCAACTGGTACAGGAGGAGAGAGGACCCTACCTGACAGGGGTCTCAGTCTACAAAGGATGGGTGAGGACACAGTAGGTTAGGGTAGAGCTGGTCATGTTACGGTATAGTGGAACAAGGTTTACTGCAGGTTGTATGCTTGTCAGAAGAAGTAGGTTCCTTTTTAAGGTTTCCTCTGTAGATGAGAATCTGATATGTTGAGGTAGAGAGTTCCAGAGTAGGGAGGATGCACAGGAGAAATCGTGTATGAGATTGTGGGAAGAGGAGATAAGAGGTGAGTAGAGAAATAGATCTTGTGGAGATCGAAGCTTGCGTGTAAGTACCGGGTGAGTAGGTCACAATTGTATGTAGGGGACAGGTTGTGGATGTCTTTGTATGTCACAAGGTTTGAACTGGAGTCTCTGGGCAATGTAGAGCCAGTGAAGGGATTGGCAGAGAGAAGAGGCCGGAAATAGCAGGGGTACAAGTGGATTAGTTGGGCAGCAAAGTTTAGGATAGATTGAGCGCGAGATGAGGTTTGAGAAAGCATTAGAAGGAAGGACAAAGAGCAGGAGGTTGCAGTACTCAAGGCAGGAGATGATGAGAGCATGCACTAGTGTTTTTGCAGACTCTTGGTGGACGGATCTGGGAAATATTGTGAGTTGGAGTCAGCAGGAGGTGGAAAGGGCTTAGGCCTCTTTCACACATCCGTTGTGCGCCTGACGGCGCACAACGGCATTTTTTTTTCGAACCGCATCCGGCGAAATGTAATGCCGGATGCGTTTTTATTTTGCATTGACTTGCATTAGCGCCGGATGGCGCCGCATGTCAGTGCGTTGTATGCGGTTTTGTCCGGATCCGGCGGAATTGTACATTCCGGCGGCCGGACAAAACGCAGCATGTAAAGTTTTTTTTTTTTGCCGGAGTCGCCTGATGTCTCCGGGCATCAGAAACCATCCGGCAAAAAAACGCAAGCGGCGCATCCGGTTTTCTGATGCGGCGCTGCGGCTAAATGCTGGGGGCGCCGTCAGGCGCACACCGGATGTGTGAAAGAGGCCTTAGATATGTGGTATTTTGTTTTTGTTGACCCTGCCTTGGTCTATGCTGACTTTAATAAACCAGCAGGTGTTTCACTATCCAAGTGTTCATGTGTCTACCTGAAGAAGCAGCTAAGTGTGTCACCCCTCGCATTTGCCATAAAATTTCAGAGATATAGGACTTTGTATTTAGTGCACATTTTCATGGTCTTTATTCAGGGGACATTGCTCACAGGATTCTCTGGGGGGGGTGCAGTATATAGGTCGCTCTGCATTAGCACCCTGTGATCAACACCCCCTTGCTGAACACCATAATGAGTAGCACTAAATAAAAAGATGCATATCTCTGGTACTTTATAGTGGATTAAAAAAACGAAAAAAAGGAATTCTCAGGGAAGCAGTGGAAAAGGCATAAAAGCAAAAACTGGTGAGTTTTGCCCTGGTGTTATGTCCACTTTAACAAAAACATGTTTCCTTTATTAGATCTGTGGATTTCAGCTTCCTAATTTCTATATGGGTTCATGAAGTTCCACATAATAACTTTTTCAGGCATCTTCACCTATTTATGTATTGATATATCGTTAATCACTACACCTTTTATTCCTCTTGATTGCAAGATTTAAAAAAAATAATAATATATAATGTTTGGATTTTTGTGTCATTTTCACAGTTGGCTTGCTCACACATACAGCAAAACTTAGCTGAAAATTTCACGGATAAGCAGTATATGGCTGGAGTGAGAAATTATGTTTTTAAACACATTTTGTCAGGTATGTATAAAATGTTCTGATTATGCATTTTGTAAAATATAAATTATATTATTTCTTTTCTGTTACAGTATGCCTTAAAAATAGTTTGTTAAAGTTCTGAAATGCTATTTGCTTGCAAATATGTTGTTAATCTGCACGGAAAATAGCATTTAAATCCTGTATAGCTGGCTTACTGCAGAAGCGGCTACAGGGAAACAATTATGTTTTATTCTCCCTGTAACCGCTCATTTCCAGTCATATGGCCATGCAGGGAGGTATTGCAGTCAATATGCTGGGAAGTGATTGCAGAGTGCTCAATTAAATCAACACTGTAATGCTATGCTAGACACTTCATTAATGGATATGCAACTAAATAACCTGAAACCAATGAACTGCTAGTTGCAGGATATAATACAATGCCATCAAAATAATTAAAATATATATTTTGTATTATTTAATAAATCAATTAAAAATGACGTATGGTATAAAAAGTGCACAATTATTTACATAAACATATGTACAGATAAGTCTGGGCATCTATTATTAAAGTGCAAGTGCAACATCAATAGAAATATATAAATATCCCACTCGCATAGCTAACTGTGCAGTAGTATAGAGTGTTACCTCAGGGTAGCATACATAATAGCACAATCAATAAAAAGTATATTTCCTAAAGCAAGGAATTACCAGGTTCTGTGTCTCACCACCCCAACGCTGTTTCGCCTCACTTCTTCCAGTGGCGTGTGAGAGTGCTCAATATATAGTGAGTAGTGAATGTCACGGCCCCATGGACCTCCCCAATGGCTGAAATTGAGAATTGAGTGGCTGTAGGGAGAATAAAACTTCATTTTCTCAATGTAGCCTGCTACACAAGATTATCCCTATATCTGGTAAATAGGTATATAGCATTGCTGGACATGACATGCTCTCTTTAAACCTACAGTAGGTTAAGGCTTCATTCAGCCATGTTTCACGCATGTGTTTTAGCTGTATTTTTCTCAGATATAGTACAGACCAAAAGTTTGGACATACCTTCTCATTTAAAGATTTTTCTGTATTTTCATGACTATGAAAATTGTACATTCACACTGAAGGCATCAAAACTATGAATTTACACATGTGGAATTATATACTTAACAAAAAAGTGTGAAACAACTGAAATTATGTCTTATATTCTAGGTTCTTTAAAGTAGCTACCTTTTGCTTTGATGAGTGCTTTGCACACTCTTGGCATTCTCTTGATGAGCTTCAAGAGGTAGTCACCGGAAATGGTCTTCCAACAATCTTGAAGGAGTTCCCAGAGATGCTTAGTACTTGTTGGTCCTTTTGCCTTCACTCAGCGGTCCAGCTCACCCCAAACCATCTCGATTGGGTTCAGGTCTGGTGACTGTGGAGGCCAGGTCATCTGGCGTAGCACCCCATCACTCTCCTTTTTGGTCAAATAGCACTTACACAGCCTGGAGGTGTGTTTGGGGTCATTATCCTGTTGAAAAATAAATGATGGTCCAACTAAATGCAAACCGGATGGAATGGCATGCCGCTGCAAGATGCTGTGGTAGCCATGCTGGTTTAGTATGCCTACAATTTTGATTAAATCCCCAACAGTGCCACCAGTGAAGCACCCCCACACTATCACACCTCCTCCTCCATGCTTCACGGTGGTAACCAGGCATGTAGAGTCCATTCGTTCACCTTTTCTTCGTCGCACAAAGACACGGTGCTTGGAACCGAAGATCTCAAATTTGGACTCATCAGACCAAAGAACAGATTTCCACTGGTCTAATGTCCATTCCTTGTGTTCTTTAGCCCAAACAAGTCTCTTCTGCTTGTTGCCGGTCCTTAACAGTGGTTTCCTATCAGCTATTTTACCATGAAGGCCTGCTTCACAAAGTCTCCTCTTAACAGTTGTTGTGGAGATGTGTCTGCTGCTAGAACTCTGTGTGGCATTGACCTGGTCTCTATTCTGAGCTGCTGTAAACCTGCGATTTCTGAGGCTGGTGACTCGGATAAACTTATCCTCAGAAGCAGAGGTGACTCTTGGTCTTCCTTTCCTGGGGCGGTCCTCATGTGAGCCAGTTTCTTTGTAGCGCTTGATGGTTTTTGCAACTGCACTTGGGGACACTTTCAAAGTTTTCCCAATTTTTTGGACTGACTGACCCTCATTTCTTAAAGTAATGATGGCCACTCGTTTTTCTTTACTTTGCAGCTTTTTTCTTGCCATAATACAAATTCTAACAGTCTATTCAGTAGTACTATCAGCTGTGTATCCACCAGACTTCTGCACAACACAACTGATGGTCCCAACCCCATTTGGAAGACCAGAAATCCCACTTATTAAACCTGACAGCACACACCTGTCAAGTGAAAACCATTTCCGATGACTACTTCTTGAAGCTCATCAAGAGAATGCCCAGAGTATGCAAAGCAGTCATCAAAGCAAAGGGTGGCTACTTTGAAGAACCTAGAATATAAAACATAATTTCAGTTGTTACACACTTTTTTGTTAAGTATATAATTCCACATGTGTTAATTCATAGTTTTGATGCCTTCAGTGTGAATTTACAATTTTCATAGTCATGAAAATACAGAAAAATCTTTAAATGAGGTGTGTCCAAACTTTTGGTCTGTACATTATGTACCCAATATTATTTATATGTGTGTTTTTTTTTTTTTTTCTGCCAGCATGGATGAAAAATATAACCCAGTTCTTTGGGTCCGTGAAAATCAGCACACATATGACATAAAAGTACAATCTATGTGCTGTAACTTATTAATATAGCAAAGGATAGAGGAAGTTTTGTAATGTATCTATTTTTTCCTGTCACCCAAGACATCACCAATGAGAGAGGGGATCTGCCCTTCAAGGAAAGGGAACCTTTAAGATAAAAGGGCAGCTCCTTTCTCTGCATCAGTTGTTTCCTGTTCTTGACGGGGGAGCCTTTACCTGCATGATGGCGGCAGCATCGCAAAAGAAAGAAGACAAGTTCCCAGGCCTGGGCCGGTCGGTGGCGGCAGGGCACCATCTCTGCTTCGGCCGGCGCCAGAGGTACTGGACTCTGCTTCGGCCGTCGGTCATTCGAAAGCTTGCTGGTGCCATCACTGCATGGTTAGCCGGCAGCTGTTGCAGAGCACTGCTGGAAACAGGAAGTCGCGCTCTGATGAAGTGGGCGGGACCTTTCACCCGAGAACACTTCAAGGGCAGGTACCGGAAGCTGCAGGATACGCCGGCCGGCAGATCCCCTACAGGCATAGTGCTTAAGGGTGGATCGCCGGCCAGGCAGGGGCACCGGTGCAGTAATAGAGGCACAGCAGCCCTCTCCACAGCGGCAGCAACAGCAGCAGCAGAGTCTGCATCCACAGCACCATCATTGGGAACCAGAGCAGCCGCAGCGACCCTGACGCCAGCCTCGCCAGGATGGAAATTCCGGATGCTCCAGCAGGGCACGCAAGTCCAAGGATTCCAGAACAAGTTGGCGCAGCTCTAACAGGGTGGAAGATTCCGCGGTCCCTAAGGGTGAACTTTCGGACAACATCCTGCCTCCTGTTCCGGAGCACCCTAGAAAGTGTACAGAGAAATCGAAGCACAGAGCCTGTGCTCTGTGCAGGCAGGATCTGGCTAGCACATGGCCCAAAAAATTATGCCAGCCATGTATCAATCACACGGTGGCCAATGAGACCACTGACTTCTCTTCCACCTTAAGAACTCCCATTAAATCTGAGGTAGAGAACTCATTAAACTCCCGGTCCTTTTCAGGGGAAACATCAAGAAGGGATAGGGCCGAAGTGTCTCCTTCACCATTGATGACATCACCATCGATGGGAGTGCGGGATAGTTCGGAATCTTCCTAGTCAGAAAACGACTCGGGTTCGGGTTATTGCTTCTCTCTGGAAGAGGTGGACAATTTAGTTAAGGCGGTAATGTCCACAATGGGACTAGTCGACTAGAAGCCCAAAACCAAAAAGTCTATCTGAGATGTCATGTTAGGCACCTTGGACAAGAAAAAAGCATAGAGTTTTTCCTACAAATGAAAAATTGCTGAATCTCATCAGTAAAGAGTAGGTAAAACCGGACGGGAAAGGCCCCCCTGCCATCCTCCTGCAAAAGGAAGTACCCCTTTGAAGATGAGGCCACTTTGTCCTGGAACAAAGCTCCCAAATTGAATGTTGCCATATCCATGGCCTCAAAAAGTTTATCCCTCCACTTTGAGGACTCAGGATTAGGAATCAGGATCCTCTCGATAGGAATGTTGACTACTTTCTTAACCCCTTCTTGACCTCTGACACAGCGTATTCTTCATGAAAGTCGGTGCCAATCCGACCTGTGACGCATATGCTGTGTCACAGAATGATCACATTCCTGTGGGTCGGGTGACCGGGGTCACTGAATGGTCACCCGAAGCGCAGATATAGGAGGCTTTGTGCTTCACCCCACCACCCTAGGGGGGGTGGCTTTGCCCCCCTGTGGTTACGATCTCTCTGATTGGCTGTTGAAGGAGAAACAGCTAATCAGAGCGAGAGTAATATTTCACCAATGAATCTTGGCGGAATATTACAATCCAGCCATGGCCGATGCTGAAATATCATTGGCCATGGCTGTAGACACTAAACTGACCCCCCCCCACAGCGACTGACGGGGCAATCAGCCCCCACCACCGACTAACGGCAGATCGCTCCCCCTCCTCTTCATTCCGCTCCCCCGGCTTCCGATCCCACCCAGTACCTCCGAGTCCCCGTGTCCTTCCCGGCATCCCTCGTGCCCGGTCCAAGGGCGCAGCCATTTTCTTCTTCCGGCCGGCAGATTCATTCATTGAAAGTACATTTTGATCACTGTGATAGACCCTATCACAGTGATCAAAATAAAAAAAATAGTAAACAACCCCCCCTTTATCACCCCCATTAGGTAGGGAACAATAATAAAATAAATAAATTATTTTTTTCCATTAGGGTTAGAATTGGGGTTAGGATTAGGGTTAGGATTAGTATTAGGGTTAGGTTTGCAATTAGGGTTCTGGTTGGAATTAGGGTTAGGGTTGGAATTAGGGTTAAGATTAGGGTTAGGGGTGTGTTGGTGTTAGGGTTCGGATTAGGGTTAGGCTTGTGGTTAGAGTTGGGATTAGGGTTAGGGGTGTGTTGAGGTTAGGGTTGGAGTTAAAATTGAGGGGTTTCCACGGTTTAGGCACATTCAGGGGGTCTCCAAACGCGACATGGTGCCACCATTGATTCCAGCCAATTTTGCGTTCAAAAAGTCAAATGGTGATCCCTCCCTTCCAAGCCCCGAAGTGTGCCCAAACAGTGGTTTACCCCAACATATGGGGTATCAGCGTATTCAGGAAAAATTGCACAACTTTGGGGGTCTAATTTTTCCTGTTACCCTTGGGAAAATAAAAAATTATTTTTGTGGAAAAAAAAATATTTTTTTATTTTCACGGCTTTGCGTTATAAACTTCTGTGAAGCACTTGGGGGTTCAAAGTGCTCACCACACATCTAGATAAGTTCCTTGGGGTGTCTAGTTTCCAAAATTGGGTCACTTGTGGATGTTTCTACTGTTTAGGCACATCAGGGACTCTGCAAACGTAACCTGACGCCGCTGACCATTCCATCAAAGTCTGCATTTCAAAATGTCACTACTTCCCTTCCGAGCCCCGACGTGTGACCAAACAGTGGTCCCCCCCCACATATGGGGTACCAACATACTCAGGACAAACTGGACAAGAACTTTTGGGGTCCAATTTATCCTGATACCCTCGTGAAAATAAAAAATGTGGGCTAAGAAATCATTTTTTGAGGAAAAAAAAGATTTTTTATTTTCACGGCTCTGCGTTATAAACTTTTGTGAAGCACTTGGGGGTTCAAAGTGCTCACCACACATCTACATAAGTTCCTTTGGGGTTAAATTTCCAAAATGGGATCACTTGTGGGGGATTTCCACTGTTTAGGCATCAGGGGCTCTCCAAACGCAACATGACACCCGCAGACCATTCCATCAAAGTCTGCATTACAAAACGTTACTACTTTTCTTCCGAGCCCCAACATGTGCTCACACAGTAGTTTTCTCCCACATATGGGGTATCAGCGTACTCAGGACAAATTGAACAACATCTTTTGGGATCAAATTTCTCCTGTTATTCTTGGGAAAATAAAAAATTGGGGACTAAAATATCATGTTTGTGGAAAAAATATGATTTTTTTATTTTATAACGCCGGAGCGTGAAACTTTAGTGAAACACCTAGGGGTTCAAAGTTGTCACCACACATCTAGATAGGTTCCTTTAGGGGTCTAGTTTCCAAAATGGTGTCATTTTTGGGGGGATTTCCACTGTTTAGGCACATCAGGGGCTCTTCAAACGCGACATGGCGTCCAGGCCATTCTGCGTTGAAAAAGTAAAACGGTTCTCCTTCCCTTCCAACCTCTGCCATGCACCCAAACAGTGGTTTACCACCACATATGGGGTATCTGCATACTCAGGACAAATTGCACAATAACTTTTGGGGTCTTGTTACCCTTGGGAATATAAAAGTTGGTGACTAAAAGATTATTTTTATGGAAAAACATAGGATTTTTTATTTTCATGCCCGGGCATTATAAACTTGTGTGAAGCACTTGGGTGTTCAAAGTGCTCACCACAGATCTAGATAAGTTCCTTAGTGGGTCTAGTTTCCAAAATGCAGTCACTTTTGGGGGGTTTCCACTGTTTAGGCACATCAGGGGCTCTGTAAACTGAACATGACACCCATCAAAGTCTGCATTCCAAAACGTCATTACTTCCTTTCTGAGCCCTGCCATGCGCCCAGTTTTTCCCCCCACATATGGGGTATCAGCGTACTCAGGACAAATTGGACAGCAACGTTTGGGGTCCAATTTCCTTGGGAAAAATCAAAAATTGGGGACTAAAAAATAATTTTTGTGGATTTTTTTTTTCACACCCACGCATTATAAAATTTAGTGAAACACTTGGTGGTTCAAAGTGCTCACAACAGATCTAGATAAGTTCCTTAGGGGGTCTAGCTTCCAAAATGGGGTCACTTGTGGGGGGTTTCCACTGTTTAGGCACATCAGGGGCTCTCCAAACACAACATGGCGTCCAATCTCAATTCCAGCCAATTTTGGTTTGAAAAAGTCAAATGGCGCTCCTTCCCTTCCAAGCCCTGCAGTATGCCCAGACAGTGGTTTTACCACACATATGTGGTATCGGTGTACTCAGGAGAAATTGCAAAACAACTTTATCTGTCCATTTTCACTTTTTACCCTTGTGAAAATAAAAAAAATTGTAAAAGATCATTTTTGTGACTAAAAAGTTGTTCATTTTTTCCTTCCACGTTGCTTCAGCTCCTGTGAAGCACCTGAAGGGTTAATAAACTTCTTGAATGTGGTTATGATCAGCTTGAGGGATGCAGTTTTTAGAATGGTGTCACTTTTGGGTATTTTCAGACATATAAACTCCTCAAACTACTGACTTCAAATGTGAGGTGGTCCCTAAAAAAATGGTTTTGTAAATTTTGTTGTAAAAATGAGAAATCGCTGGTCAACTTTTAACCCTTATAACTTCCTAGCAAAAAAAAATGTTGTTTCCAAAATTGTGCTGATGTAAAGTAGACATCTGGAAAATGTTATTCATTAACTATTTTTTGTCACATAATTCTCTGGTTTAACAGAATAAAAATTCAAAATCTGAAAATTGCGAAATTTTTAAAATTTTCTCCAAATTTCCATTTTTTTTTCACAAATAAATGCAGAAATTATTGACCTAAATTTATCACTAACATGAAACCCAATATGTCACGAAAAAATATTCTCAGAATCGCTAGGATCCGTTGAAGCGTTCCTGAGTTATTACCTCATAAACGGACACTGGTCAGAATTGCAAAAAATGGCCAGGTCATTAAGGTCAAAATAGGCTGGGTCATGAAGGGGTTAAAGCAAAATGGTAGTTATGGGCAGGGGCACTGAGACCAACCATCACAGCAACTTGCGCAGCGAGGTCCCTCATGGTCTGACCGAGCACGTTGGAGGACCAGCCAGGCGACAATTCGTCCGGTGACAACATTAGGACCATGCTCCCAGTAATCAGAGGGGGCAGCAGCCTTCTTGACAGATACATCAGCCGACTCAGCTAGACTGGCCGCAAATTCTGCCGCATTATCTAATGCAGGCTGGAGACCAGTCTTTTTGCCCAGGGGCCGTTCAGGCAAAAGGGAAACTATGTTCTCTCCCCTGTGAAGGTCAATATTTGTTCTGTTCGACTTTGGATGACATCTTGGAAAAGCGGCCGATAAGAAGAAAGGGTTCGCGAAACCTCCCTTCTCTTCCTTCAAGTAGTCTGTTGTGAATGGACTTGAAATGAGTTCTGAGCAGAGGCTCCCTCTGGTGGTTACAAGCGGTACTGGACTGTCCAGTGAAGATTGTGATGATTGGGAATCGGGTGTTGCTGACTGGTCTTATTTAAGGGAGTCACATTCCCATCAGGGTTGCCGGTGATCAATTGTTCTGGTCTCAATCCTTGATTCCTGTTTCCTTTGTAGCCTGCTGTGTCGTGTCTGCATCTCCTGCTAACAGATAAGACATTTTCTTCTTTTTGTTTTTGTTCTTGATTTTTGCATTTTGTCCTGCACTTCTGTGAGGGCCTTCAGTGTCCCCTTTGGGGGCTTTTGCCCTCTCAGTTTAGTTCAGCCACTGATGTTTTGTACATTTGCTTTTTCCAGTTTTTTCAGTGGCTGCTGTTTTGATTTTGTTACACCAGAGAACTAATTTAGGTGGTAGAGGTCGTGTGATCTCAGGTGTTTTTGAAATTAGTAGAGTTGGTGCTTTTCAGGGTTTTTTGGGATTGCAGTAAGTGCCCTTCCTATCCTTTTCTATTTAGATAGTTTGGGCCCCAACGTTTGCTCATACTATTTTCTGTCTGTGTCAGTATTTCTTCTTGTCTAACCGCCATTACATGTTTGGGTGCTTTCTATGTTCTTTGGGGATCTGCTCCGGGGCAGATAGCTTTCCTCTTTCTATCTTTAGGTATAGTTAGTTTCTCAGGCTGTGACGAGGCGTCTAGGACCAACGTAGGAACGCTCCACGGCTGCCTCTAGTTGTTGTGGTTAGTCAGGGTACTGCAATCTCATAGATTCCAACTGCTCTGGTGTATTGCCTTTTTTACCTGCACTCCTCAGCTACCAAATCATAACAGTAGTCCTTGTGGGGCAAAAAATGCAACCGAAGAAGAACATCCACAGAACAGAGGAGGTGGGACGATATACCAAGAAAGACCAAGGGATTCCTGTTTGGTAGTTCTTCCTGAAGTGATCGGAAGCCCTCCAAATGACGCTCTAAACTCGGTTGGAGGAAGGCTCTCCCTCTTTCTTCCAGCCTGGGAGAAATATCATTCAGTCCTTGGATTCTCAACCTGGTGGGGGCAGGGTTGAAACTGGAGTTCGGGAGACATCCCCCAAACAGGTTCGTCATTATGGCCCCACGGGCGTCCGACTCGGAGCAGATAGCACTGGAGTCAGAGGTACTGTGCCTCTTAAAGAAAAGCATTCTGCAGGATGTGCCAGCAGGAGAAGGGGAAGGCTTCTATTCTCCCCTGTTTCTAATAAAGAAGTAGGATGGCTCATACAGCGCAATTTTCAATCTAAAGGGCCTGAACAAGTTCTTGATTCTGAAATTCAAGATGGAATCAATAAAATCAGTAATTCAGCTGCTCTTTCCAGGTTGCTATATGGCCATCCTGGACCTGAAGGACACGTATTACCACTTGCCAATACACATCACATTCAGAAAATATCTCAGAGTGGCGGTAGCAGTGGGGGGCACCGTAAGGCACCTCCAGTACTAGGCCCTTCCCTTTGGCCTGGCAGTGATCCCTCGTGTATTCACAAAGTTAATAGCAGAGGTTACGGCCCACCTCAGAGAAACAAACAGACTAATCATCCCATACCTGGATGATTTCCTAATAGTAGGCCATTCTTTCACTCATTGCAGCAATCAAGTGAAGGACATAGACACCATCTTAGAAAGCTTAGAGTGGTGTTTGAACCTAGAAAAATCAAGGTTGGACCCACAAAAGACTCAAATCTTTCTAGGCCTCTTAAGGGTATGCCACACTAAACAAGGTTGCTAACGAGATCGCTAAAAAACGTCACTATTTAGCGATCTCGTTAGTGACGCTATTGTGTGTGGCATGTAGCAACGACGTGGCCCCTGCTGTGATCTCGCTGATCGTTCACTAGAGTTCTGGACCGTATTTAGATCGTTGGCTTCCCGCTGGTGACGCTATATCGCTGTGTCTGGCACCTTTTGTGAGCGATGTGCGCTGTTTTTTACATCGCAATGACCGTTAAAGTCGTTAATGAGATCGCTAACCGCTTATGCGTCGTTAACGAGATCGCTAAGTGTGGCAGCTACTAGCGACATTAAAACGATCACAAAAACGATCGCATTAGTATGCGTCGTTATTGTGATCGTTAGCGGGAGCGTTTAGTGTGGCAGTACCTTTACTCGACTCTTGCCAGCAGGAGTGTCGTCTGCCAGAGCAAAAGAAGGAAAAATTGCTCAGTCTCCTCTCCAGATCAATACAAGATCCAGTGATGTCCCTCAGAAGTGCTATGTCCTTCCTGGGCTCCCTGACCTAATGTATCCTGGCAGTGAAGTGGGTCCATATCCACTCGAGAAGTGCAGGGGTTCATCTTTGAAAGCCAATGTTCATTGCAGGGGTATCTGAAGGGTACACTGATGCTGCCTTGTGAGGTTATGCATTCACTCCGTTGGTGGTTGGGGATAAATGCCCTTCAGGAGGGGGTCCCATGGTTTCCTCACATTACCACAGATGCCATTCCCAGGGGGTGGGGAGTACATCTGGAAGACCATCTGGTTCAGGTAACAAGGTCAGCAGTAGAAAGGACAGCCTCCTTAGATATGTTGGAGCTTCTGGCGGTAGAGAATGCGTTGCAGAGTCTCCTACCATTCCTGCAAGACCATCATGTGAAAATATTGTTGGACAACCAGGTCAATGTGGCATACCTAAATCATCAGGGGGGCACACGGTCCCGTTCCCTAATGTGTGTAACCAAGCAAATTTTCAGCCTTGCGGAAGGGAACATCTTATCATTATCTGCACTTCACATGAGGGGAAAGGCAATGTAACAGCAGATTTTTTAAGCCGCAGACCACTTCTGCAGGGCAAATGATCCCTCAAAACGGCCATATTCAGACGTTTGGTGGACATGTGGGGAAAACCGGAAATCAACCTTTTTGCCACTCGACAGAACAGCAAGGTGAAGAAGTCCTGCTCCCTGAATCCGAAGGAAAATCCCGAGGCAGTGGATGCCTTTAGAATCAAATGGGGTTTCACCCTGGCTTATGCCTTTCCCCCAATCTGTCTATTAACAGCAGTCCTCAGGAAGATCAGGCAGGACGGGACAAGGGTAATACTCATAGCCCCCTTTTGGCCCAAGAGGCCCTGGTTCTTCTGGCTAAGTAACATGTCAGTCATGGAACCATGGGCCCTTCCAGAGATCCGGACCTTCAGGCTCAAAGGCCCGTGTTCCATCCTTAGGTGACTGGGCTGCACTTATCATCCTGGAACTTGAGAGGTCAGTGCAATAGGGTAAGGGGTTCTCTACCAACCTGATCTCTACCTTACTTGCTAGTAGGAAGCCGGTCACTACAAAAATTTATTGTAGGACCTGGACATTTTTTTTTCGTCTACAGGGTGTTCTGTTGAAAGAAAGGTGCCTCTAAAAGAAATCCTGGAGTTCCTTCAGAAGGGGCAAAAACAGGGCCTGGCAGTTAGTACCTTGGAAGTTCAGGTATCAGCCGTAAGGGCTCTGTAAAATTGCAACCTCACGGGTAATCGGTGGGTGGTTAGGTTTATTAAGGCCTGCGCTAGATACAGACCAGTCCCATTGGCCCTGGTCCCTCCATGTGTCTTGAACCTGGTATTGAATGCTTTAACAGAACCCCCTTTGAGCCTTTAACTGAGGGGTCCATAAAACTGGTTACACTAAAAACTATACTCTTAGTAGCCCTTACATCAGCACGGAGAATAAGCGATATACAGGACCTATCAGCAGATCCTCCCTTTACCATGGTAATGGATGATAGGCAGGATCAGAAAAACTCCTCTATCTGCCTAAAGTAGTATATAGGTTCCATAGGTCACAGGAGAAATCTCTACCTTCCTTCTGTCCTAAGCCAAAGAATGATAGGGAAAAGAAATTCCACACCCTAGACGTCACAAGATGCCTCCTTCACTACTTTCTGGTGACAAAACCTTTGAGGAAGAATAGGGCTCTGTTTATCTCCTTTCAGGGTTCTAGGAAGGGGACGGAAGCCTCGAAGGGTACCCTATCCAGGTGGATAAGGGAAGCTATCGAGTTGGCCTATGTAGGTGCAGGAAGACCGGTCCCTGACAACCTGAGGGCCCACTCTACAAGAGCGATGGCAACGTCTTGGGCTGAAAGAGCAAACGTGTCCATAGAACAGATCTGTAAGGCAGCTACGTGGTCGTCACCTTCCACTTTTTATAGCCACTATAGACTGGATCTTTCTGCCTCTTCTGATCTTACGTTTGAGAAAAGAGTACTACATGCTGTGGTCCCTCCATGATAGAGTAATTCTCTGTAATTCTCTCATTGGTGCTGTCATGGGTGGCAGGAAAACACGTTTATTACTTACCGGTAATGTGTTTTTACGGAATCCATGACAGCACCGTTATATTCCCTCCCGTTACTAAGCCATCTCCTTCTGGTTGGTGGGATATTGTACATAGTTTTCCACTTAAAGTGGGGTTAAGGATAATTGATATAATCAGCATAGTTTGTATAAATGTATATACATGTGTGTACAATAACTCGGAGGTACTCTCATGCTTTGTAATCCACTGATGCGGAGAGAGAAGCCGCCCTTTTTACCTTAAAAGTTCCCTGTCCTTGAAGGGCGGATCCCTTCTCTCATTGGTGCTGCCATGGGTTCTGAAAAAACACATTACCGGTAAGTGATATATGTGTATTTAACAAAAAGTGAAAAACACTGATGACTCACAGAACAAATGCTGAGGACACTAGGATCCCAAACATTGGTGACGAACATACCTTCATTTTGCGTACGTGTAAAACAGTTACATCTGAATGAGTGTTTAATTTCAGCCTTGCTTTTCTAAAAATGGAAAACATTTGGCTTGTCCCTCTTTTTCATTTTAGTGGAAAAGAATTGCGATATAAAAAACAGCACACAGAAAGCAGACCTTCTTTCCAATCTCATTTATCCCCCTCCCCACAATGACCAGTGTACAAGTCCCAAAGTGAGCCCACAAAACTCACATAGAAGGCAATTTGCTAACTGACGTTTATCAATGATAGAATATAGGATATAAATGTAATCAAAAGTTAAAAAAGCAGACAGAAGCATCTGAAAATCTTTTTTAAGTTTTAAGGAATGTCCACTTATATGCCTCTCATTTTCCCATTTCTTTTAGAAATACTTTTTTAGCCTATTACTGGTAAACAAGTATTTATCTAAAAATCAATTAGGGTTACTAGCAACTGATCATTCACAATTCATTAGCATTTTCCACTCCTAAGGGTATGTTTCCACTATCAGGAAACAGTCCGGATTAGATGCGTGTTTGACGCTGTGTGTTGGCGCAGCGTCAAACACGCAGCGTCCAGATGTTACAGCATAGTGGAGGGGATTTCAAGAAATCCCGTCTCCACTATGCTGTAAAACACGCAGGCGGAAGACCTGCGTTTCCGGACATGCGGCGCGTCTTTTCAGACCGCATCATGTCCTAGTCCCTTGCGGCGACGCAGCGTCGCCGCAAGGGAAATAATAACACAGGGCTATGCAGCCCTGCGGTCATTCCGGATGTGTTCCGGAGGTGTCCTGAACACATCCAGAATGAGCGTGCATTCAGAAGGGGGCGGGGCTTTGGGCGGAGCGGAATTTCCGCTCCGTCCAAAGCGCTGTGTTTCCGTACCATGGAAACACAGCCTTAGGGGTCATTAATCTGTCACTTTTTTGCATCAGTGTTGTATATCTTTTTCATGGATGGCACTGTTACATATAATAGTGATTGGGGCCTTTCACATGTCCGTGATTTTTCTTCGTTGATCATGCAATTCACACATAATTGCGGAGACACGTGCGATGTTGATCTGAGTGTCAGATCAAAATAGCTAATGCAAGTGTATTGGTCCGTGGAAAAAGTCAGACCGCACTCACATGCCATCTGAGAGCAGTCTGATTTTCAGGGACTGGTGTGTAGTAGAAAGTAGGGAGCTCCGTATAACCCCAATTGGCAGATTTCTGCTTCTGCACAGCGGACACAGAAAGCGGGCAATCAGTGCTGTAGACAGCGTTATACAAAGCTCAGCATTCAGAGAACTGGGATTTTATCAAAGCTGCAGCAAGCAGCCAGTAAGAAGTACATCAATGGAATCAGGGTCTCTGCACCTACATCATGAAGCTTTGAGATGGATTGGCCAAAACCTAGTGACATATTCCTTTAAGCAAGATTAAAAATAATTTCGCTCAATGAAATGTAAATATTTTTTAACATATTGTGGAAATTTACAGGAGCCACCAAATGCTTTGATGCCTTATCTTCTGATTTTCTAAGAAATACTCTGGCATCTTTGGTACACATGGGGATTGTAAAAGTCAGAAAAACGTGAGTACGTTACAATTTTTTTACTAGTGTGTTCGCATTTATCTTTTTGTACTTTTTTTTTTATATAAAGTTTTATTTCAATGTGAAAGTGCAGTATATTAGTTTATCCAGTTATCTGCAGGTCCATAATACAGATTTTCAGACTGTTTTAGCAAAACAGAAAATGAGAGAATGAAACCCAGAACACTTCTATCAAGGAAGATAATGAGAGACAATAGAAGAAATGAAAAAAGCACAAAAAAGGAAGAAATCTACAGAGTCTAGAAATCAGGACCAAGTGCAAACAGTTCCCTTTTAGAGAGGGATATCTAGTCCATTATTTCCATCTTTTTTTTTTTGTAAAGCCCCTTACAGGAGTATTGTATCTTTAGCCAAAACTCAATCAAGAATAAAAAAGGATCTTGATTTCCATAATGGTAATACAGAACCCTGAAGTTCAATGCTTAACATCTTATTTTCAATCTTTTTATCCTTAACCCTTAAGGATGAGACCAATTTTAACTTTTGTTTTTCAGTTTCTCTATCCTTCTTCAAAGAGCCATAACTTTTTATTATCTTATCACTTTAGACAACCGTGTAATGGTTTAGACAAACGATTATTTCTTATATTTAGGGACTCTATAGTGATGGGGTTTGTTCCACAGGACTGGAGCATAGCAAATGTGGTACGAATATTCAAATAAATCTGACATGGAGAAGGACTTGGGGATCCTAGTTAATGATAAACTTACCTGGAGTAGAAAATGCCAGGCAGCGGATGCCAAGGCAAACAGGATCATGGGGTACATTAACCCCTTCACCCCCAAGGGTGGTTTGCACGTTAA
>VIAB01015627.1:29749-49909 GCA_009801035.1 Oophaga pumilio | reverse complement strand
ACGCTCTCTGCCCACAGACAGCGCTGACACATAACGGGGTCAGCACGTTCCCAGCTGCAGCCACAACATGCGTCGAAGCATTCAGATGATGAACGCTGCGTGGGCATATGCACGCCCCACCCTGGTGATAATGAACCACCAGGGCAGGCACCTGCAGTGTTCTCTCAGCCACCACAGAGAACACTATCAGTGTGCAGTGCTGGTCTGCGGTAGCACCGCAAACCGGCATAAGAACCCCAACAGCCCGGTCCTGGTCCGCGGACCGGTGGTTGGGGACCCCTGCCCTAGAGGTTTTCTCCACAGGGGTTTTTCCTCTATTGAGCGCTGTAGGATGTAGGACTCTTTGTGAGTCAGAGTTTTGCCAAGTTTAGTCCCCTTAATGCTTTTACAGGAAATTCTACTTTATAAGTTTACTTTATTAAAAAAAAAAAATTCTAAAAGTGTCAAATGTGACTTGGAATTTATAACCCTTCACAGCTTTGCAGTTTAGGAATCAGGTGCAAGCTGCAGACAAGTTAAGGTGGACTCATTTTAACTAATAGAGGATGTAAAACCTCATGGTAGTGAACTGGCTCTTTGGTGGTCAGCCTCAAGGACGTTGTAATAGTAACGTCAATCAGGGGTGGGCACAGTGGTTAAGCAAAAAAGTGAGGATAATGGGGTCATTGGTGTCCTGAAAGCTTACTGGCTCTGCTTGAATGGTCCCCAGTGCGTGCTGCCCCTTTATGGCTGTCAGTCCTGGTGCTGTATGTCAGAAAGCTGGGGAGATCACAGTAATTGTGAATCCCAATGTACTAGCACTTCACCTGATTGTTTTAATCATGTGATTTAAGTAAAGCTGTGCTCTTTTTGGCAAACAAAATAATGTGTTTTGTGTATTTATTCCAGTGTCTAGGATTACTGTAGTTATGGTTGGTTTAAGATGGACTGAGGGTCCGTCCCATATCCAAAAGTCAGGTTTATTCATATGGCAATATTATGGATTCATGTGGTAATGATCCGTAACCCAACACCAATAAATATATATAGGCCCATACTATTACTCTGTACACCATGTTCCAAAATATTATGCAAATTGGTTTTAAGTGTCATTAAGTTTTTTGGGGTTTTTTTGTAAATGAAACCCATTGATGGTATTGTGTCTCAGGGTTCTTTGGATAACTGAAATCAATCTCAGATACCTGTGATAATTAGTTTGCCATGTGAGCCCAATAAAAGGAAAATTGGATGTTCCACACTATTAAGCAGGCCAGAGTTTTCAAGTAACATAGGAAAGTAAAAGGATCTCTCTGCTGCTGAAAAGCATCAAATAGTGCAATCCCTTGGTCAAGGGATGAAAACATTAGATATTTCCCGAAAACTTAAGCGTGATCATCGAACTGTTAAGAGATTTGTGGCTGATTCTGAGCACAAATGTGTTCGTGCTGTTAAAGGCAGAATGAGGAAGGTTTCTGCCAGGCAAGTTCATCTGGTTAAGAGAACAGCTGCTAAAAAGTCATTACAAACCAGCAAACAGATATCTAAAGCTGCTTCTGTCTCTGGAGTCCCTCAAACTCCAAGGTGTAGGATCCTTCAAAGGCTTGCTGTGGTGCATAAACCTACTATTCGGCCACCCCTAAACAGTGCTCACAAGCAGAAACCGTTGCAGTGTTGCAGTGGGCCCAGACATACATGAAGACTAATTTTCAAATTGTCTTGTTTACTGATGAGTGTCGAGCAACCCTGGATGGTCCAGATGGATGGAGTAGTGGATGGTTGGTGGATGGCCACCATGTCCCAACAAGGCTGCGATGACAGCAAGGAGGTGGAGGAATCATGGGGAAACAGCTGGTAGGGCCCTTTAAGGTTCCTGAAGGTGTGAAAATGACCTCTGCAAAGTATATAGTTTCTGAATGACAACTTTCTTCCATATTATAAAAAGCAGAAACGTGCCTTCAGGAGCAAAATCATCTTCATGCATGACAATGCACCATCTCATGCTGCAAAGAATACCTTTGAGTCATTGGCCGCTATGGGCATAAAAGGAGATAAACTCATGGTGTGGCCACCATCTTCCCCTGACCTCAGCCCTATAGAGAACCTCTGGAGTATCATCAAGCAAAAGATCTATGAGGGTGGGAGGCAGTTCACATCAAAACAGCAGCTCTGGGAGGCTATTCTGACTTCATGCAAAGAAATACAAGCAGAAACTCTCCAAAAACTCACAAGTTCAATGGATGCAAGAATTGTGAGGGTGATATCAAATAAGGGTTCCTATGTTAACATGTAACTTGGCCTGTTAGGATGTTTTGGAGTTAAATAGCTTTTTTGTTCAGTGAATGTGACCTCCTAATGCTGCAAATTCCACAAATGAGCATTTTCAGTTCTTTAAAACAGATCAAATGTTTAGAAATTCTACTGTGCCTAATAATTTGGAGCAGTGCATTTTGGGTTTTTATTAATTTTGGAGATTATACTGTTATCATTAGGAGGTTTCTTCAATAAAATTCTATGTATACTCTAACGAGCGATGACTTTTCTTAGACTGACTGTCATTTGCACCGACCACTTAGGAAAATCAGAAAAAAATATCATTTGCATAATAATTTGGAACATGGTGTATACCTACTTTTATATTGAGGCAAACAGACATATTCTTTCTTACAAATTCTTAAACAGTTCCACTGTATGCTGTATTTCGGAAGTATTTTCTGGTAGGAGCATTGTCAGAATCACCATATTGCAAACAGATACATATTATAGAACCGTAAGGATCATGTGCTGCATCGTAGGCTCCTTTCAAAAGGCTGTGCGGTGTCAATGAGGCCTAAGCTTCCGACAAGTACATAACTAACGTAACAGAATATACACTAGGACAATACATTTAAAGGTCAAAAAGGGTAAATTGTAAAATTTAAGACTTACCACAGGCTGATTACATAGATAGCGACACAGCTCTCCAATGTATTGAAACACTGTCACATTATACATTTTGCAATCAATCCAGAATTGGCTCGCTGAAAACTTTTTCCTCAATACACAGGTTGTTCCTGTACATTATATATAAAAATAAGTCCATCAGGAAAAAATTTAGACATTTGGCTGCATACTTAAATGGTTATTCCCCCAAAACAAGGAATCTCTATAGGATAGACGATATCTTGCTGATCCCCTTGTGCCCAAACGCTCTATGTAATGTCCATTAAATGTCTATGGGACTGCCAAGTGCAGCGCTCGACTAGTCCCATAGCCAGTGAATGGAATGGAGGCCGCACATGCATCCATGTCTTCCCTACATTCAGGAAGGGGCTTCAAAGTTCTGGGAATTCCAAAGCCCCAATCTTGGGATTGCTGGGGTTCCCAGCTGTCGAGCGCCCAGCAACCAGCAAGTTATCCTATATTCCATGTATATGGGATACATCGTTTTTTGGGGGTTAATAACCCTTTGAAGTTAAGGAGTGTCATTTTAAAATAATAGTTATAAAATTAAAATCGGTGAAGAAATCTACACTTTCATTCTAAGGAAACATAAAAATGTTCTCCACCTACAAAGCTTTAGTTGACTGGAGCTCTTTTGCAATTTATTGCCATTTATACGAGAAATTAAATTATGAAATTTATATTTTAAGGCATTAAAGAATTATAACATTGTGCTCTGACAGTTATCTGTTAAAACTTGTCTATTACCAACAAAGCTATTTTGCTCCTATTGTACTATTATATTTACGTTTGTGACCTATGTAAAGAACAACATAAAATGTGCACAACACTCAAAGTACTAAGTGCACCTCACTGAGATTTTTCGGCAAACAGTGGTATGGCAAGGGTTGCCAGAGCCCAGGGCATGACAAGTACTTTGTGCTCCCTAAACCTTTCATTGTTAGCATTTCCTGAGTCCCTTCCACCAGTCCCAAATCCTCCAGGCTTGAGTATTGTATTGTAAAAAAAATAATGATGTCATTATAGCTTGACCGTTGACCCTGTTGGTTTTCTTCTGCTTGTTGCTGAATACTGACATACATTAAAAAAAATAATAAGCTATACATTGTTACAATATTCTTTTTTTATTAAATTTTTATAGTAGGTATTTTATTACACTAATCCTATCCCCCAACACTACACCTAGACATCAGCCTAGCCCTAAGTCTAACCCTAAGGCCGGGGTTGCATCAGAGAGGAATACGGATGAGTGCTATGTGATAAAACATCGCACTCGGACTGCTGTTAATCTATGGGCAGCTCCCATCACTGTTTTTTTTTTCTCGCCCGTATTATACCGGAGGTCGGTAAATGAAGGCCACTTGCATCTATATGACATGCGTTTATAGTTCTTCCACATGTTTTTTTTCATCATGAAAAAGAAGCAGCATTTCAATATTAGAGGTGTTTTTGCCTGAAAAAGATCCAAATCTGGCTATAGAATCAATAGAAGAAAAAAAGTTGCATGCCCAAAAAACACACATAAAAAAATTATAACAAATAAAAAAAAAAGTTGGCGTGTTTTTTCTAAGATTTTTAACATGCTTTTTCAGCCAGAAAGATACATATAAAAAAAAGTCTTGTCAACATATTCTAATGTTCACACTGAGTTATTTTGCTGATCTTCTGTCTGAAAAGTTCATTGTTGGGTGCATAGTTTTACACGCTGTATTTGTGCATAGTGTTTTTTTATGCTCTGTTTGATTCTGTTGTCAAATTTGGATATGTTTTCCCACTGAATAAAAGGCCTATTCCATGAGTATTATGGAGGATTTTGCTGCAAAATCCACATCAACAAGTCATTAAAAACATACCTGTCAAGGGTATGTATGTTCACACAGAGGGTTTTTATCTTCTGTGCATCTATTCTGCTCAATCTGTCTTTGAAATGTATATACTACAGCAGCCAGATCACACATGTAACACAATCACATCATGTGAAGCCTTTCTGTGCAATATTTCTGTGAACTGTAGGCACCTCCCCTTGAGAAAGCGAAAGCGAAACGCGCGTCGAGTCAGTCTGTGGCATTCTATCTCCATACACCATGTGTAAGTTGCGGATCATGATACTGACTTGCGGCTATGAGTTACATTATTACATAGGTGATTACTTTCTATGGATGCCACTTGTGCTTTTTCACTTTTTGATCCTTCTTTGTGAATTCACAAAATCTGATTAGCTTGTAGTTTGTAACCACACGGGCACATCTATGGTTACTATCTCAGATCTTTTTTTCCCTCTCCTGACCCCTTATGTGCATTGCAATTCCATATGCTCTAGTTAATGAACTTTTAGTCATGTACATTTGTCACTTATTACCTATGCATGTAATTTTACTACTTGGTGATATATGTTCCCATGAATGATATTCTTGATGGACAGGAACACCCCTTTCTTGTTACTCCTTTATTTTGTAATGTTGTTTGACTCTTTTATTATGTCCTACTAAATAAACTGTCTTTTATTCTATTCTGGTGGGTTATGGTTACTCCACTTTTTCGTCTTTGTTTGCACATGTACATCGCAGTGCTGCTCCTGTGCGTCTCTTCTGCCCGATATTCTGTCCATGAATTGTATATACGTACTGCACAACATTCCCTACAGCAGCCAGATCACACATGTCACACAATCGCATCAGGTGAAGCCTTTCTGCGCAATACTTGTGTGTACTGTACATTTACCAGACAGGGAGACAGCAGGCCATCCATGTACGTACTGGAAAGTGGCTGCAATGCAGGCGCCTTATGACTGGTAGTCATGTTTTTTATAAACATCATATTTGAAAGCCCATTTCTTCTTAAAGCATAGGAAAACTATACATATAAAAATATACCTGACATCACCCTTAAATCTGTCAATTGGCAACTACACAGCACAATCACACTTCTATATTTTTTTTTAGAAAAATAGATTTGTGCTGATAATGTGAAATGATAGACATACCTAGATAAACACATCCACCAATCCCAATAAGAGAAGCAGCGCTATGATACAAAGGTAGAGTGACGTATACGATGTCATCTGGGGTGCCTCCAAATCCCCATATGCCAGCTGCCCCTCGCAGTGCTTGTAGCTGACTGATAACAGCTGCCTTAGGGAGACCTGTGAGAAGGAAACGGACATTTCTGTTATGTAATGCTATTTAGTAGACAGAAAGGGTTTATTTAGCAATCTAACATGTATGCAGGTATGAAACATGTATACTGATACTGTATTACAGTACCTACAAAATGCTATTTACCTGCAGATATAGTGGTAGTCTGCAGGTAATCACGTTTGGCCGTGTTACTGGAAGAGCAGATACAGAGGGAGAATTAAAGCGAACCTGTCAGCGAACCTGGGAGGAGCCGAACCAGGATCTGCAACACACATCGGATCGGACAGGCGGTGGCCGTATCTTATATTGGCCAAACCTGGTGACAGGTTCTCTTTAAGTTTTAGGCCACGTTCACACGTTCAGTATTTGGTCACTATTTTATCTCAGTATTTGTAAGCCAAAATCAGGAGTGGGTGATAAATACAGAAGTGGTGACGTGTTTCTATTATACTTTTCCTCTGATTGTTCCACTCCTGAATTTGGCTTCCAAATACTGAGGTAAAATACTCACCAAATACTGAACGTGTGAATGTGACCTTATTCTCACGAGCAGCTGCTCACTTCCAGTCATCAGGGCAGTCTGAGGAAATTCGAGGAGACAGGGCTGATTTTGATCCAAGCATCGGGTCAAAATCGGCAATGCAAGTCTATGGGTCCGTGAAAAAATTGGATTGGATCACTGACTGTCAAATAGGAAAAGGTGGAAAGACTTTTTTCTCCACATACGAGAAAAACTGATGACACTCGGACCACACTGACAAAAGTGTGATAAAAAAATCAGTCTGTTTTTCTCACATGTGGAAAATACTCACGTGTGAATGAGGCAAAATGGGTTTGCTATGGAGTTTCCAGAGAAAAGCTACTAAAATCAACCGCAAAAATAAGCATATGTTACACGTGGATTTGTCATGGATGTAAAGCTGTAACTCCGAAAGGGTAAAATTTGCAATGAAAATCTGGAGAAAGAATTGATATGATCCGAAATTCAAAATCCACAGGCAGCAAATCCACACAGAATATGCCGAGTGCATTTACCCTGAGAGTGAATTTATACGTTGCACATTTTGTTACAGAAAATTCAGCATTTGTCCCGTACATCTGAGACAATCCCATTCAGATGGATAAAAACTGATTTTCAATCTTAGAAATTTCTGCAATGAAATCTGCAAAGTGTAAATTCACCCAAAATGTTCCCAGAACATAATAATGTAAGAGACCTGCTAACATTTTACATATAGTTAACTGGATTTGTAAGAGGAACTGCATTCTATTCAAAGTATCAGAATACTTTGCTCAACTTATTAAAGTTCCTGAATATGATAAATGGATATTACTTAACAGGCCATTTGTGGCCACATTCTGTTCATACCTGTAGTCCCTGAGGTGAAAATGAAGAGTGTTGCGGCTTTTATGCTGCTGACAAATCGCAGATTTTGGGGCACAGGTTCATCTGTTACAGTGTCCAGTCTGTCTAGGATGGTATTCACATTTGGAAGTGTAGTTTCTGCATCCATTACCCAAACTGAAATGTTGTCTTCTTGTAGACTTGGCAAGATTTCTTCCAAAGACTCAAGCATATCTTGTAAAATAAATCAGGACCATAATAAGTGCAAGAGCAATTATTCCATTATCAGATACTCACAGAACAAACCATCAGGTTTACTGGGGATAATGCATGTATTGTTATGTACTGTGCTCCACACCCAACCCATCATAGTGATCGCTTAATGTTTATCTTTTTTCCTTATTTTAATCTGAAAGGTTGAATAGTCTATACCATAAATGCCGTTACCAGCTTTCCATATTCCAAACATATTGGTCAGTTTTAACTAATGTGTGCAGTTGTCATTTCTGCATAGGTACAACACTGAGAAAAATAAAAATCTATTAAAAAAATAAATAATTCAAAATGCTAAAAAATATTAAGCCTCTTGCACATTTGTTGTTATGTTTTTGATGCTTGTTTTATTATGCATGAGGCTTTTTTTGTTTGTCACCATAACATGCTGCTTTAATTATGAGCAACACATTTACCGGTCTGATCTACCGCATTAGCCCAGCGGCTGAAGCAATTATGACTTACAGTATCTACGAAGGAATACAGAAGAGTCATCGGCATCTGCTGTATTCATGAGGGGAGCACTCCCATGCCTTTTGCCCTTACTCTTTTTACCATGTGCCATGAAAATAAATTGCAGCCATTACTCCATGGTGAGAGAAAAGGACAGGGATTAGGGCATGATTCATGACCACACTGAATACGATTCTTTATACAAAAAATACGGGTAAGTGATTTGTTACAAACTTTGCAATTTTGTTAGTTTTGTTCTGGCCTTGCCAATTTCACAAAAGTGGACATTATTTAGCAGAATAAGCAGAAACAATCGAGTCTATGGCACTTTCTGTGTAGGTAGAGATGAAACCTTTTGCTTTATTTAAAGAGGTTGTCTACTCTTCGGACAACCCCTTCTCAATCATTATGTTCCCTCTGTATAAAATAATAACTGCTACACTCACCTCCGATGAAAACGCTGATACAGCGGTGCCGTCACTGGGTCTCCTGGGGCTCATGTGACATATCAAAGCGCTGAAAGTCAATCATTGCTTCACTTTCTCCTCCATTGGATTTAATTGACATCCAAAGGAAGTTAGAGCTGCAGCTGCTCTCTCAATTCTTCTGGATGTCTGATTTGTCCGAAGTAGGGAAGAGTGAAGTGGTCAATATTTAGCTGCAGGGCTCACATGACATAACAATAATAATAATAATCTTTATTTTTATATAGCGCTAACATATTCCTCAGCGCTTTACAGTTTTGCACACATTATCATCACTGTCCCTGATGGGGCTCACAATCTAAATTCTCAATCAGTATGTGTTTGAAATGTGGGAGGAAACCGGAGTAACCCGGAGGAAACCCACACAAACATGGGGAGAAAATACAAACTCCTTGCAGATGTTGTCTTCGATGGGATTTGAACCAAGGACTCCAGCGCTGCAAGGCTGCAATGCTAACCACTTAGCCACCGTACTGCCCTGTCATGCGAGCCCCAGGATAGCCAGTGCTAACATCGCTGGGATAGCACCCTCATTCTAGAGGTGAGTGTAGCAGTTTGTCATTGCCTCTATTCCTTGCTGTTCACGCTAACATGCGGCTTAACGAATCTCTCTCACTTGGTGGTCCATAACATTTGTGACACCAACAGAATCCTGTCTGCTCAAACAAACTGGATGGGACACAATTCATAATGGTTAAAATTTGTGGCACACAGTGGTCATTTCTGGCCATCTCTAGTCAAGCTGGTGAAGCCACTTTGAAACAAAACTTTTTTTTTCAGGGTACACAATCTTCCCTCTTGGTAGGCACACAGATGATGTCTGAAGCAGAGTCTGCGTCACACAATGGCGAGTTTCACGCTACCATTCGGCAGGGCTGCGGAGGGCTGCGTACTTCCTATGTCAAGCACTGCCCACTGCCGCACCTCTTCCTTTCAGTGCTGCCTACCTCTGTATGCGTCCTGCCTACCCTATCTTTAACATTGGGTACACAGGCCTATCTTTACCATTGGGTACACAGGCCATGCGGATATATGCGGATCCCTCCGCATGCATCGTTTTGATGCTGCGCCGAACACAACATGTTGCATTATGTTGCGGTCGGCGCAGCGTCAAAACGATACATGCGGAGGCATCTGCATACATCGGCATTGCCTGTGTACCCAATGGTAAAGATAGGGTGCGCAGAACGCATGCAGAGGTAGGCGGCGCTGAAAGGAAGAGGTGTGGCAGTGGGCAGGGCTTGACAGAGGAAGTACGCACCCCTCTGCAGCCCTGCTGAACACTAGTGTGAAACTAGCCTAAGTCACTATCATGATCCAGGTCAGGTTTGCTTTCTGCTTTTCCTTTTCCAACATGGTCATGGTGGGGTTAACTATTTCTGCCTCTTTTTGGTTCTGGAGTGGTTATTCCTTGGTGCTCTTGCAGGTAGTCCACCTCAGTGATAGTTCTGATCCTTGGCTTGAGCAGCTGACCCATTATACACCAGTGCTCCTTCTGCCTCTGACTTCCCGTACCTGTGTCTGACCTTTTCCCTGTACCTGACTTATTGTTACTCTGTGTTTATTCCCCTCCGTGTATGACTCGGCTTGAACTCTGACTTCGCTTCCTGTTTCTCATTTTTGTTACCGTGCGCTCGTCCGGCTCTTACCTACCGGCCTAACTCTGACACCGCTCTCTGTCCCACATCTCTGGTACTTCTGCTCCCCTCTGGTTCTGACCCTTGGCTTGTATTTCACCACGAGCTCTGTTTTCCCCTTTAAACATTACGCTTACTGACTTGGCTCATTTTGATCACTCTCTATCGCCATCTAGTGGTGCGGTGCAGCCTGCACTGTGCTGCTGTGCTGCAGGTGCGGCCTCTCTTCTCTCACCAACACCCTCTAGTGGAGTCTGCACTTACCTGCAAAGCACATGAGAATCCAAAACCACATGAAAACAAAGCTCTGTATACTGGGCTTCTCACCACAGAGCCCTATCCACAGTATTGTGTACTGCTGGTGGGAGCACTTTCACAAGGAGCCCCCTCCGCACAAGTTGCATTTGAGAGTCGCACAACACCAGGGTTATGGGGTACTCGGCACCGAGCCCGTTGAAGTCTATGGGGAATGTCACAAGTAGCACAGCTCGGTCCGTTGCCCTGGGCGCTCATACAAAGGGGAATATTTACAGGGGATAAAGGTAATTGTTTGTGACGCCACCTGTGGTTTCTGATCAGAGTGACCAGCACTGCAGGGTTAATCCTCTGAGGGGTTGTTACTGGGCAGCAAGATGTTAAGTCTCCCACAGGCGAGACTAGATCCCTCAAAGTACATGGCGGTGCAGGGTGCAGGCAATAAGGCAGACACACACAAGTCAGTCTCTTTCCATACCTTTACTGGTGGTATTTGTAGGTACGTCCCGGGAAGCTGCTCAGGGTGGAGAATGCACATCCAGGTAATCACTGAGTAGGTTTAAGGCCTCCTTTCTCTTTAATGTGTGTGAGTTTCCAACCTGCATGAAGCTAAGTTCAACTCTGTATAGAACAGATATGCCCGGCCGACATTGTGGTGGAGCCGTCTTTTGGCAAGAACTAAGTCTTTATATGCAGCGTCCCGCTAGACTCCTGTTTTCCCTGACCCCGGTTACGTATCAGCACTATAGGGCCCCTCTGCGACTTGAAGTCCAGCAGGGATTCCGGTTTTCTCCTACTAGCCGTGAAGGTTCTAGCAAGGCTTCGGACCCGGCGTCCGGTTAAGCAGAGTGGAAGCAGCAATTGTTGCTGTAACGCCTCGGTCACTCTTTCCTTTGGTCACCACTCGCCCGTCGCCCTACTCTCACCCTTAACATAAGCACGGGTAGCAGTAGGTGTAGTCGTCAGCTTCCTTCCTTCCACAGCTCACTGACCGTTTCTCAGTTGACTCGTTGTTATAATAACTGTAGTCCCCTTCCTTCTGTTCCTTCATAAACTCTGTCCAAAGCAGCTTTCAGGACCTTCCGTCAGACTGAATACAAGCCCGCTTCGAGAGTCACCTTCCACATTCATAGGGTACTAACAGTCAGTCTGTTCTGAGGTAACAGCTTGCAATCTTTCGTTCTCTGTCTCATCTGACAGGAAATCTCCGTCTGTCTGGCTAGAATGACTCACTCCTGAATCACCCAAGACTTGTCTCTGACAGGAACTGCACTAATCTGATCTACTGCTACGTCTCTCACACCCTTAAATAGTCTAAGGTTCCCTCTATTGGCACTATTGGGAAGTGTGAGTGTGAATGAATATCAGGTTTTGTAATTACCTTTTTGTGCATACTCCTGGGAACATGTGTACCAAGCGCAGCTGGGCCACACATCCGCTCATCAGTAGCTTTTGTAACTCAAGAGCCTCAAGAGCCTCTTGCTTGAGCCTCTGCACAGAATGCTGGTTATATGAATGACACAGCCACTAAGGCAGGATAAAATTTGCAACAATTAAAATTGTAGTGAAAAGACTTCAAGCAAAAAGGAACAAAAAGCATGGTGGTTGCATTAAAATCGTATTTACATGGAAGTATGCTTCCAGTTCTCAGTCTCTCAATATAAAGACAACGCATAAGCAATGAGCATTAAATCCATTTAGACCTTATAGCGATGAGATAAAAAGAAACAGTCATTACAACTACAGTCTCTGTAACAGACATCATCTCAGGGAAATTTACGGTGCTTGCCTCTTGGCATTGTTCTGAATGGCCAGTATGTGTCGCAGAGGAGGAGGTCCTCTGTGCTGTAAGCCTGAAATGTTGCTCTGGGACCTGTAGTTCCACGAGCTTTGTTTAGCTAATAAGGGGCTGAGCTTACAGGGTTAGCCGGGCAGTTCTGGCTAATCACACACATGCCATCAGTGGGTGTGTCTCATACAATATAATAAGACTGTGGTTTGGTCACATGGTCTCTGTGTTGGAAGGTCCTGCAAGAGGACAGGTTTCCTGAATGGCACATGGTGAGGCTATATACAGAGTCTGTGACAGCTAACTGCATTGATGAAGCTACCGTCCTTCTGAGTGTCTGGAACTGTCGGGTTTGACCTGTTAAGCAAGTCATCGTCCGGGACAGTGATCCCAGTAAGGCAGCTTCCCTGGAAGCCAGGACAGTCAAGAGTTAGCGTGTGGAGCAGAGCTCCTGGAAGTGAACCTCAGACAAGGTGGTTGTAAGAAAGGCAGAGAGGTGTATCTGCTACATGTACAGACTGGTATCTTATTATGTTTCGTGGATGTACTGAAACGGACTGTACTATATCTGGTTTATGCTGTACTTAAATAAACCGGATGGTCTGTATAAGTGAGAAACAGTTCCTGTGTGCCTTAATCCTGTTGCCAAGCGAGTGTCCCCAACACATATAGTGAGCGCTATCTTATATATGTATGATTTTTTGAAGCTGAAGAAATGTGCACAAATTTTTTTGGCTGTAATTATCATCATTTTACATTTTACTGTGAATGCAGCTGATGTCTTCATACCAGAATTATGGCCTGTAGGCATGGATCACTTATAATCTTAATGTTGCCATTATGATTTATTATGGTTTTCCAATGCGTCTGTAAAAAATATTGTCTGTCCATGATTTTATGTTAAACTGTCCAGAAAAAATAAAAAGTCAAGTTGGCAATCCTGGCTACTCTGTCTCTAAGAGTTGTCAATGCACAAGACTAGGCGGTACACTCCACTCGACCTGCTCCTAGGTAGTCCTGGTGGTAGTCTGGCTACCTCCACCTACCAGTGAATAGTTGTGGAATTTTGCTTCCTTTCTGCTCCCTAGCATTAGTCTCAAGCCTCACTCTTTATGCAATCTTCCTCCGCTGCACCCTTCTATGGACCCGTTCTTTCTGCAGTGACTCTTTTATGGATAGGAATCTCCCTCTCCATGTTTTTCACTCTGTAGGTTATGTCTTGCTCTGCAATCCATCCCAACTCATCGGGCTGTATTTTTCCTGCCATGACAAACAGATGGGGGCCTCCATCTCTCACATGTATGGACACTGCACTGCAGTTTGTCACCTGCCGGAACTATCCCTGGAGCCCTGGCAGTGAGAGACCAGTTCTTATAAATTATGTTATGTGCAGAAGCCATGATACAAGACCTGGGTGAGGTGTCAGTGGATGCGCTGCTGATGAATATATTCAGATAGTCGATAATATTTTCAAAAGGTTTATTGCACAGGTTTCAGGTCAATGCGTTTAGTAGCCATACACAGGACCTCTTCATCAGGACAAAGAGGTTTTGTCCTGATGAATTATATTATCGACTATCTGAATATATTCATCAGCAGCGCATCCACTGACACCTCACCCGGATCCTGTGCCTCTCTTTCCTTATCTGTCTTGCAGCGGCTGATATGTGCTAAACATGTTGCTTATGTGCAACTTCGTCAGGTGAACAGATTCCTTATTTTTCTGCACCTTATTGTGTTATCAGTTAAGACCCTATTGTGCTCTGTTTGTCCTAGTTTCCCATATCTTCTTCAGAAGGCATGATAGCTGACGGAGAGGAAAGCATGTGAGGTACAGCTTCAGCCATTAACTTCAGATCACTAAGTGACATCAGACAAGGGATCATTATTTTCTGCAGCTTTGTGCATCTAAGTTCTACATTCTGTCCATTTTTTTCTTTGCAAATTTAACGTCTATCCATTTTAGCGTATGGGCCATTTCAAATGTCTGTGTGAGGTCAAATTTGCAGACCAAATGGGTCCCCATAAAAAACAAATTGAATACAGATGCCATCTGTGTTGCATCCACGTTTTGTCCATTTCTCGCTGCTTGCTAGGAGAAGCTTTGGAAACTTTCATTAGTTGTTTTTTTCCAATACAACAAAAATGGATGACACACAGATTGTAAAAATGAACATGAATGAAAATCAGACCCAGCATACTGATGAAAATCAGTCCATTTTTTTCAGAAAAAAATGACGTGTGCATTTGTCTTAAATGGGCTGTCAGCACAGGATGACTGTAACAGTCCCGCCGCTCAATGCATCATGGCGGGGCCAATCATTTAAATACACCTTCCTGTCTGTTCAGTTTCCCTCAATCTCCACACCCCATTTTTTGATTGACAGATCTGGTTTTATAGGGCCAGAGAAGGGTGGAGATAAATTGAAAATGAGTAGGTGAGACGTGTATATAAATGTTTGGCTCCGCAATGATGCACCGAGCGCCTGCACTTGGTTTGAACAGTCATTCTGTGCTGACAGAGTCCCTTTAACATGCAGCAGTAGTTGCACTAGTTATTACCTGTAGGACTAAGAGCCAGAAAGGCCCATACTATCCCTACATACATTGACTTTTTAAACTAATAAGACTTGAAGAAGTTAAGGCTGGGGCTACAAGGCGACTCTCGCAGGTTGCACAGCCAAAGGTCACCTGATGCTGCTGATACATTGTAGTGTAAAACAGGTGGATGTGGAAACATTGTGACCTTCAAGGTACTACAACTGCAACAAGCAAGTTTCAATCCACTTTTTGTGATTTGCTTGTTCTGGTTGCATTTCCCATAGATTCACAATGCATAGAGCGATATTTCACTGTGCAACCTGTGTTGCGGCCAAAGTTACCATGTAGTTCAAGCCTAAAAGTAAAAAATTAAGCCTCTATTACCCACAGCTGTCTGCCGAGCCTACCCAGTCTTTATTACAAGACTACAACAGACATCACTATGGCAGCGCACATGACTGCTGCAGTCAGTTACTGGGCTCAGCAGTGATGCTGTGAAATTAGTCACAAGACCGATGAGCCCAGTGATTGGCTGAAGAGGTCCAATGTATTTCAGTCATGATGTCACTGCTACAGCCTATCAATAAAGACTGGGGCCAGCGGAGGACAACCTGCACTGGAGCATTGCTGGATAAGAAAAGCTTACTTTGATATTTTTAACCTCATCAAGCATTGTAAGTTAAAAAATTGAAAACCCTTGTCATGTTATGATTGGAGTTTTGCTTCAGGAAATAATTCAATGGGGTAAAAATTCATGTGAAAACTGAAATCATGGTTTATTCTATGCTCACATGCTTTCTTTTGATTTCCATAGATGACACTCTAGCTTTAAAAAGTACATGTACAAAGGGGTTAAGGTGAACTGGTGCTGTTGGTACAGAGGTTCTATGGACTGGAATCCAAGGGGACATTGACACCTGATTTTTTTGTGCTTTGGCCTTTGTGATCATTTACCGTAAAGATCAGCTTTGATATTTTAGTGAACAATTGCCATTTCTAAAAATCATCAGGTATTTGCCTTCTTTGTGATGAGTTTTAAACTGTATTAATCAGTCAACAAAACTTCATACCTCATAAACAGCAAGGAAAGGCTTACAGACATTCAAAGTGAAATCGGAAGTGTCACAATTTTATTATGAGGCCACACTCACACGTTAATTATTTGGTCTCTTTTTAGCATTTTATGATTTAAATAAAGCTGCTTTGTTTTTGACACTTCCTGGTATTTGGCGTTGACAAAACTTTATTGATAGTCATGTAGGGATTACATGAGTTTTTAGTGCATTTCGGCAGCGTAAACAAACTAAAACACGTTTTTTTACCTGTGGATTTTCCACATCTAGTGCAAGTCTATGGAGAAAATCCGCACATAACACATAGCGTTCTTACAAGAGAAACTGACATGTTGTGAATTTCAAATACACACCGCAGGTCAGTTTATGCTGAGTAAAAAGAAAGCACAGTGAGCAGGAATGATACTTCTATAAATCCCATCCACTTTGCTGGAACTGTAAGAACTGTAAAAACTCACCAAAAACTCATTGTAGGTAATAGTGCCCCTTCTTCACGGAATCAATAGCTGCACATGTGTTATACTTGAATTATGATATAGGGCAGTTTTGCTTGTTGTACAATAGTGTCCCGATCCGTACACAGACCGCCAAGCTCAGCCTGACCACAAATCTCCCAACCCAATATATATATCATGTGTCTATGAGGCTGTATGTTCTTGTTGGGAGACTAGGGTCAGTTCGAGCATTGCAGTCCATAAACAGACTGTAAAATGGTATATGGGACTCGTGCTCTCCAATAACTTGGCCAGTGTGAGAACGTAATCCTTTATTGCATACACCACAGCGTTCAGGGGTCCCTGGTGCGGTCCCCACCGCTGCCTTATACCATTCTATCCACTCGTATTAGAGAGGTGTGATTCATTAGCCAAGTTTCTTACATGCAGTTAAACAACATATTAACAATTTTTAAGGCAAGTATCTTGGTGGCAGGATTTGCACCCAGTACTTAGCCCCCTCCACACCCCTTTTCTGACACCATACCCACTACATACTCATTCCCTTGCTTCTCCATGCCCTATTATTTGCTATCATATTTCCCTGAAACCATCTGGAAATAATGGTTTCTGAGAGGTTACATCAAGTTTGACAATGCCAAGGTGATCTGCTGACTGTTCTTGGAGTCCGGAAGAGTTGGCACTATTTGATAGTAGTAAAATGTTCTTAAGGTCCCCATCTAACGTGTATGGTGAGTCGAAGACCTCTGATTCTCCCCTAAAAAATGATTAGGTACTTTGGATTCACCCACGTCACCCTCCTTTGCTGACAGACATCTCTCTTCCCTCTCCCCATTGAAAGCAAATGAATGCAATATCATATCAAAGGTTCATGAATAAGAGGAGTCGACTTACAGCTATTTAAGGTGTATGGACACCATTAGAGTAGCAGTAGGCCCTCTTACCTACTAAGCTCCTAAGCCACTGCATGGGTTACATATATTGTTCTTGAAGGCAAACACTTATAGTGAATTTCCTTGCAGTATATTCTTGTCAGTATCAATTTGACTTACGTAAAACTAAAGTCCAGAACTGGAAAAGGTCTATCAGATGACCAGAGTTTCCACGAGTGGCAAAGGCTCTGACACTGTAATGGGAATGAGTGATGATAGGTCATGAGGTTAAGGGCTCATTCACACTTGCGTATAAAATGGACGAGTGCAATCCGATAAAAATTGCACTCGGACCAATGTTATTCAATGAGACAGTGCAGAACTGCATATTTTTTTCTCAGCTGTATGCGGCATGAGAAAAAAATTGCTGCTTGCTGTGAATAAATGCGTAAATCGAATGATACTAGCCAATGCAAGTCTATGGGTACAAGAAAAAAATGAAAGTCACACAGACCATGGCGTCCAATTTTTCAGCTCACATCTCAAAAGAACCAAGAAACTGCATTGACAAAGCAGTAGAATTTCACAGCCAGAACTCTCCTGGCCACCAAGAAATAAAACAACTTATATAAATAAATAGATACAGTACAGACCAAAAGTTTGGACACACCTTCTCATTTAAAGATTTTTCTGTATTTTCATGACTATGAAAATTGTACATTCACACTGAAGGCATCAAAACTATGAATTAACACATGTGGAATTATATACTTAACAAAAAAGTGTGAAACAACTGAAAATATGTCTTATATTCTAGGTTCTTCAAAGTAGCCACTTTTTGCTTTGATTACTGCTTTGCACACTCTTGGCATTCTCTTGATGAGCTTCAAGAGGTAGTCACCGGAAATGGTCTTCCAACAGTCAGTGTGAATGTACAATTTTCATAGTCATGAAAATACAGAAAAATCTTTGAATGAGAAGGTGTGTCCAAACTTTTGGTCTGTACTGTAGATGATAGAAAGATATTAGATATAAAATATATAGACAAACAGATAGATACATAAATACCGTAGATAGAAAAATATTCTACACATATATAATTTCACAACCCCCCTAAATATTTTAAAATTGCACCCTTCAGTGCCTTTCATATGGAGTTTATTCTACAGCTTTTTATGCTCGTTTAACCTAATAAATAAATTAATTAATTAATTTAAAAAATGATGTAGGGGTCCCACAATTTTATGAAACCAGCAAAGGTAAAGCAGACAGCTGTGAGCTGATATCATCACTGGGAAGGTCCCTGGTTATTGGGCCCTTCGCAGTCTAAAAATACCAGCCGACCCAGAAGTGGAACATCTGGTGCTTCGCTCTTTCTGATGCCCTGGTGTGTTGGCAATCAGGGTTGATGTTAGCTGTGAATTGTCCAAAAACACAGCTGACATTACTCCCTGGTGTTAGCAATGGAGAGGTGTCTATTAGATACCCCCATTACCAACCCAGTGCTAAAAAGTAAAAAACACAAAAATAGTTTATTTTAAAAAACACTCCCCAACATTTTCCCTGATTCACCAATTTATTTGAAAAAAAAAACAAGCAGGTTGGATGTAGTCCAGGGAATCCAACAAAGTTCCCACACAGGTCTGACATAGTCCAGCTCTTCCCTTGACATTCCCTGAATCTGTTGTCCAAAGCCTAAGAAGCCTTGTTCTGAGGCTCCATAGGTTTTAGCAGTATCCACTCCTGGCTCACGCTGTGCTCCGGTCTCGCATAGTGCACCATGACCCGGTGACTGATGAACAGTGACGTCTGTAACATTACTGCTCCTCACGGTCACCAGGTCTTGTGGACTGCAGTGTGAGCTATGAGTGACTGCTGCTAAAGCCTATAGAGCCTTGTTCTGAGGCCTCCTTGGGCTTTGGACAAAGGATTTGGGGAATGCTGTGGGAATCGCTGGACGATGTCAGACCTGCATGGGAATTTGTTTTTATAATAAATTGATAAACGAGGGATAGTGTCTTGTTTCTGTTTCTCTCTTTTGATATTTTTCAGGTTTCCATTTGTGAACTACGGCGGATTCCCTCGACTACTTCGGACTTGCATGTTTTTTTTTTTTTTTTAAATAAATTGTTGAACCAGGGATAGTTGGGGATTTTTTTTAAAAGTATTTTTCTGTGTTTTTTTCTTTTTAGTACGCAGTTAGTAAAGCGAGTGCTGATAAACATCTCTCAATTACTAGCTATCTAATATCTTTCTATCATCATTCTGTCTATATCTTTATATATGATCGCTTTATTATTTATGACAATTAACTTTAAGTTACAGAGTATTATAGTATGTAAAAGATGATGTTAAAAACCCATACCGATTGCACGCACATATGTTAGCCAAGAAAATAATCGCACACTTGCATAACAAAAGGTAAACCATATGGATTCCACTCATTCAATTTTTCTGCATGAAAATGGGACCAATTTTTTATACACAAGTGTAAGTGAGCCCTAAGGGGTGTTCTAGTCAGAAGCATTTATCACCTATTTACTGGATAGGTTATAAATGATAGACTGATATGGGTCCGACTGCTAAAGTGTCTCCTCAGTGCTATAACCTTTGAATGAAATAGCTGGGTACATGATTGACCTTTGTGCTATTCAAATGTCCCCCGGCCAAGGTTTTATATTTGACGAATGAACCAAGGACCTTTGTTCTGGTTGGGATCCAAGTAATTGAAGCCCCCTTCCTTTGAAAAAGTAATAAGTGATTCTGATGGAAATACCCCTTCAAGCAACTGACAAGTGATTCAGAATTGTATAGGTTATATTACTAGTAATCATTTGCTTTGCCTGTGCAGTGATAAAAGCAGGATTTATTATGCAATTGAACAGGGGCGTATCTAGGGGGGGGCAGCCGGGGCATGTGCCCCGGG
>VIAB01015627.1:2785-19566 GCA_009801035.1 Oophaga pumilio | reverse complement strand
GGTGCCAGAAAGCCTAGATACACCTCTGCAATTGAAAGTGTAATTACAGTAATAAGGATGGGCCCTCGTAATCAGTTGTTGTAGTCACAATCTGCATTCAGCAGCTAAAATATTTTTAACAGTTGATGATTCAATGTTTGCACAAGATCTAAGTGGAAAACAAACTTGTCACATTACCCATCCTTGCTTAATGGGGTATTCCCATTTCAGATATATATGGTATATCCCCTCGCTGTGCTATAAATGTCAAATAGATATGGAGCCATACACCTCTAAAACATTGGGCCAAGTGCGCAGCTTTCCCTCCCAGCCTATCAGCCTTGTTCTTGAGATAAAGGCTGGTCTCAGACCCTGATCTTTCTGACATTTATGACATTAATGCCATAAATGTCAGAGATGGGAATACACCTTTAAAGTGAACCTGTCTTTTGATTCATGCTACCCAAACCTCAGGCAGCATGAATCATTGCCAGGCTGCACGACTGCAGCCAGGTATATTTTTTAAACGGTTTAAAGAACCAGCTGGGAGAGACAAGATGAGTCTGATGCAGCTTCTCCCTGTCCCACTCCAGGTGATTGACAATATACTCCTATGTGTGTACATAGAGAAAGACATCCATTTTTTGGAGTGGGGCGGGTAGAAGCCGCATCGGACTCATCTGATCTCTTCTGGCTGGATCTTTAAACTATGCTTTCTCTCGACGCTTTGGAGAATAACATACCTGGCTGCAGTTATGTAGCAGCATGAATCATGTGAGAGGTTCCCCTTTAAGAGAGAAATGAGACAACAAGCGCAAGATGGTCTTATCCTAGGGAGGAAAATCAAGGTGATGGAGAGGGAACTGCTCACTTTATGGGGTTGTTTGACCCACAACTGAGGAATCAAGTACATCAGTTTCTGCAGCACACTCAAGCCGCGAAATCCCGTTGTGGAAAATAAATTATTGATTATTATTAAAAAATTCATCAGGAGAACAACAATATTGTGTCTCTCCTGATGAAGAATTTGGTGCAACTTCGAAATGCGTAGAGAATAAATTGCAGGTCAAACTTCCCTATTGCCCTTGGTTTTTTAAGTCCTACATTGGCAAAGCAGATACCGCCCCTATCATCCTATTAATAATAATAAAAATAATAATCTTTATTTTTATATTATAGATTCCCTTTAAGAAAAGTACAAAGGATACAGTCCTCTGCTTCAAGGACAGGAGGTTGCGCAAAAAAATGGGACTTCTAACATTTTCACACCTTTCTTGCCCCTGCTCCGAGAAGGTGGGTGAAGCTGGGGTGGAATGGGGATGTGGCTACCATTGCACATAAAATTCATGACTGACAGCAACATTTGCTATGCCACAAATTTTATTCCAGCAGATGCTAGAGTAGGATTTGTGTTGAGGCACACATAGCAGTGCACGTCACTACGCACCTCATCTGATTCATTAAGAAGTGCACACCTCTAAATGAATCAGGAGCATTCACTCCAACAAGCTTTTTGATCAAGATCTGAGAGAGAATCGCTAATCTTGATGAATTCCCCATTAACGGCCCCGTCACACATAGCGACGCACCAGCGATCCCGACAACGATATGAACTTGTCAGGATCGCTGGTATGTCGCTACATGATCGCTGGTGAGCTGCCAAACAGGCAGCTCAGGCAGCGATCAGGACAGCGACACTGCGGGTAACGTCACCTAGTTACCCGCAGTGTACGTTGGATACCAGCACGCTGATGCAGGGAGCTGGCAACCAAGGTACACATCGGGTTTCCAGGCGCTGCGCGGTGCCTGGAAACCCGATGTGTACCTTGGTTACCAGCTGATCGCTGGTCTCCTGCCTGCCACACGCAGCGATGCATGCTGGCCAGCGGGAGACCAGCGATAAAAAAAAAGTCCAGGCATTTCTGACACGACCAGAGATTCACAGCAGGGGCCTGATCGCTGGTACGTGTCAGACATAGCGAGATCGCTGCTGAGATCGCTGTTGCGTCACAAAACTTGTCACTCAGCAGCGATCTCGCTAGCGATCTCGCTATGTGAGACGGGGCCCTAAGTCTCCAATTTATGAAAGTTTTCACCAGAATTGTGGAAAAAACACTGTTTCTTTTAAATATTTTTATTAATTTAGTATTAAGACCGGGAAGGGTAACAGAATGGAAAAGGGGTAAGTAGGATATAACTTACATAGGTAAAGGGAACAATAAAATTAGAGAACCCTCAAACATTACTAAACATTGTTTGAAGAGGATATAAAAAAAATAAAATAACAAAACAATACAATGCATTAGTCAGACCATCTTATGAGGAACTCCTCAGAAAGAGATACATCTTTTAAATACGCATCAATTAAAACAGAAATTAGCATAGAGACAAGTTTCAACATGTTTGTTTAGCGTAAAACTTGCTGTTCCAGATCTCCCATTTTTTTGAGTACTTATGAATACTTTTATTAACAACCGCAAATCTCCATTCCAGGTCACTGTGTAGACAAATCCTATCTAAGATATCTGCAAATTTAGGTACCTCCGTTTTTTTCCACCTTTGTGCCAAAGTAATCTTGACCGCCAAGAAAATATGTATAATAACATATCTAATTGAGGGGTCAAATTGTTCCATGTCTAATGACAGAAGCACTCTCCCAGGAGTAATTTGAACATTTTTGGTGAGGAGGTCAATGTGTTGGGAGACTTGAAACCAAAGGTCTTTAATTTTTTGACAGCCTCAAAAAATATGATAAAGGTTTCCCTGTTGGCCGCAGTCTCTCCAACACAAAGGGGAATGTTCCGAATTAATGTGCGACAACCTAATCGGGGTATAATACCATCTAGACATCACTTTGAAGTGGCATTCATGGAGGGCCATTGAAATATTAGATCTATAGGTATTTTTAATAGCACCGTCCCATTGCTCAGTCCGAAAGTCTTCTCCTAAATCAGACTCCCACCTTTTCATGTAAATGTTTTTTGTGCCACTAGGATCCCCAGCTATAAGCCTATACAAGTTGCTTAGACTCCAGATATGCTTGTTTTTAACACTGCACAAAAGTGATGAAAGAGTTTCATAATTCCAAGATTTTCCAGATATTATTTCCATGATGCAATCCTTCAACATGGTAAAGAGAATTATCTCGGAGGAAGGCAACCTATATTTGGTTTTAATCTCACTGAAAGTTAGGAATTTACCCCCGATATAAATGTCTCCCACCCTTTTAATTCCTGACTCTGTCCATGTTTCAGGGATAGGGAAATCAAGTATTATGGAAAAAAAAAACACTGTTTCAAATGTTGCAAAATTATGCAAAAATGTACAGACTTTTGACCTTTTTATGCCACCTCCATCCAGCTCTTCCAGCATTTTGAAAGGTGGCATAGCTTAGCATGGAGCATGGAGAAGAAAAGACAGAGGGCAGCTGGGAAATTCATCATACGTTATGCCACAAAATTGGCATAAATTACAACAGAAATTTACCCCAGTCATTGGAGTGAATTTCTCAGATTGGTGCATGGTAGCTGATAGATAAGTCAAATTCAATAAAATAAAGTATGTCTCTTAATAAATTTGGCCTATTGTACCCCATGAACCCTTCATCAAGACTGGCATTCAAAATGCCTGACTAGCTGAATCTGGGCTGATGTTTTTAAAATCCATGTGAGCTTCATTTTGCACCAAGGTATGGTACATGTACCGCATTCTGGAACCAATCTCTATACATTGAATATTTTTATGATTTATTTTAGCACCAGTTAATCCATTTAGTCTATGAAATCTAATCACATGTTAACAGTTTTACCTGCTCCCACAATAAGGATCTTGGCTCCACAGCTATGAAAGCAATGCAACAAGGATCTGGAACGGATGTTGTAATTCAGAAACGCCACCAGGCATCCAAGTTTTGCCAAACCAAACCAAACATTAATAAAGTCTGGTTCATTATTCATAAGCATAGCCACAGTGTCACCCTTCTTCAGTGATGTGTACTTCATGAAAACATTGGCCACCCGATTGCTTCTTCTGTCCATTTCACGATATGTGTGAACCTGTCCATGGAATATTAGAAAAGCCTTATCGGGGATGCGCTGGGCTTGCTGTATAAAGCGATCTACAACGCTCACCACATGACCTGTCCTCCTATACTTCTCAATTTGAAGGCCATAGCAGATTACTTTCAAGAGGTATCTCAGATCCAACCAGAAGTACGGAAAAAACCTCTTCTGCAGAAAATGAAGCGCTGCCAAGCCTGTCACAAGGCCTGTTATCCAACTTAGAGCCATAGAATTAGTGCACGGGACAAAGTGTCTGTGAATAAAATGCATGCACAAAAGTAAGCAGCTATATAGGGAAGCAGGTATGTTTGGAAGATGCCATAGATCACTAGTGATGATAACAGTCCTTGCCTCCAGGTACCTGAAATAAAGAAATTAGAGGATCAACAACCACTAACTGTAAATTTAGTTACAAAAATGGATTCTGAGCTCGATGAGATCTACTTTGTGGCTGTAGAACATGATAGTAATAAGACAACTGGTCTCTTACACTTTTGTCACTGTCTCTGCCCGTCTTGTCCACACTTTGTTTGTGATTCCATGCTTTTCTCTGCAACTCTGCTGGGCTGAAATATCTCCCACTCAGTCTGAGATGAAAGCGTTATAGGCTTCTTTCTTTCAAAAAAGGGGATGGGACCTGACCATGAGCTGTGGAATCTGTCGACTCCCAATGATCTAATGCCACTGCCTACTTGTTTACAAACCAAAGCTTAGATAACACCCAGATATACGCCTCTCTCAGTGCAAGGAAAGCCTGTAAGGATGACTGAAAGGGAGGGAGCAAAACCAGAGGGGAAGTGCAGCTTGTTATACAATAAACTAAGCTAAAGTAGCTTCTCAGGCTTCCAGGATAGGACATACGAGGGCCTCTGAGGAAATAAGCTGATTATTTCCATCACGTCTATTTAATTAACATGCTTCGCAGAAAAAGCATCAGAAGTATTGCTATAATATGTCCTAAAATATTTAATGGGACTGCAACTAACTTTTTCTTACACACGTAGTCAATATTGTTGGTACTCCTTGTTTAATGACAGAAAACCCACAATGGTCACATAAATAACTTGAATCTGACTAAAGTAATAATGAATCAAAAATCTATGAAAATGAACAAATGAAAGTCAGACATTGCTTTTCAACCATGCTTACACAGAATTAAAAAAAACACAGTGTACCTACACCAGCAGATGACATGGCTCTCCAAACCATCACAGACTGTGGAAAATTCACACTAGACCTCAAGCAGCTTGGATTGTCTGTCTCTCCACTCTTCCTCCAGACTCTGGGACCTTGATTTCCAAGGTCTAGTATGAAGTTTCCACAATCAGTGATGGTTTGGGGAGCCATGTCATCTGCTGGTGTAGGTACACTGTGTTTTATCAAGACCAAAGTCAGCGCAGCCGTCTACCAGGACATTGTAGAGCGCTTTATGCTTCCCTCTGCCGACAAGCTTTTTGGAGATGGAAATTTCATTCTCCAGCAGGACTTGGCAACTGTCCACACTGCCATAAGTACCAATATTTGGTTTAAAAACAACAGTCTCACTGTGCTTGATTGGCCAGCAAACTCACTTGACCTTAACCCCATAGAAAATCTATGGGGTATTGTCAAGAGGAAGATGAGCGACACCAGACCCAAGAATGCAGATGAGCTGAAGGCTGCTATCAAAGCAACCTGAGCTTCCATAGCACCTCAGTAGTGCCATAGACTGATCACCTCCATGCCACAGCGCATTAATGCAGTAATTGATGCAAACCAAGTATTGAGTGCATTTACTGAACATACATTTGAGTAGGCCAACATTTCGGATTTTAAAATCATTTTTTCAAGCTGGTGTAATAAAGTATTCTAATTTACTGAGATAATGACTTATGGGTCATTCATTGGCTGTAAGCCATAATCATCAACATTAACAGAAATAAACACTCAAAATAGATAACTCTGTTTGTAATGACTCTATTTAATATATGAGTTTCACTTTTTGTATTGGAGAACTGAAATAAATTAACTCTTTGAGGATATTCTAATTTTGTGAGATGCACCTGTAAGATTACATTTAACCTGTGCTCTATGCTCTGCACTTATGTCAGATTCTGTCTAAATCTCCAAAATATGTGATTTAGACAGAACTCATGACTGAACCATACAATATACTGTAATGTGGGAGATTAAGTCACTTTGGATTCTATATAGCCTCTAGAGATGAGTGAATGTGCTCGCCTCTACTCGTTACTCGCCCGAGTATCACTGTACTTGGTGTACTCGGCGAGCATGGAGCATTTCTGGGATTTCTCGGCGGGAACTTGGGTCTCCACCCAGCATTTTTGACGGAGTTTACAGACCCAATCACGATGCAGGGATTGTCTGCCAGGCAATGAAATGCCATAGCCATCTTTGTTGTGTTCGTGCAGTGATTGACAGGCCGCACAGCATCATCAGGGGTGTAAGAGACCGGACGCCGCCCTGCTCAGCGCATACTCAAATCCAAATAAACCAACAGTCCTTCTAAGGACTAATTCCAGAGTATATAGGTTCCAGTGTTAGGTATGGAGGGGAGTGTACTTCGCTCTATACACATTAGTGAAAGCCCTGCAGGCACTGTATGTGTGTATATAGATCATTGCATACATCAAGAGGGTCCATTCCCTTCCTGAGTTCTGGTGCTGCTGCTACCTGTATGATATATTGGCTGTATATAGCTAGCCCCAGGTGTAATTGGAATACAGGCCACAGATTTTACGGTGTGGTATCTCCGTGCCAGCTCATATCTGTGCGTGCTGAAAGTTTGGCCAGTTTACGCCATTTTACTTTTTTTAACCCTGGGTGTGACTGTACTTATTACACCAGAATTTAGCCAAAAAAACACAAAAAAACAGGCCACAGATTTTATGGTGTGATATCTCCGTGACAGCTCGTATCTGTGCATGCTGAAAGTTTGGCCATTGTACTCCACTTTTCTTTTTTTGGCCAGGGTGTGACTGTACTTATGTACACCAGTATTTAGCTAAAAAAAAACTGGCCACAGATTTTACGGTGTGGTATCTCCGTGACAGCTCATATCTGTGCGTGCTGAAATTTTTGCCAGTTTACGCCATTTTTCTTTTTTTTGCCCTGGGTGTGACTGTACTTATATACACCAGTATTTTACCCCCCAAAAAAAACAGGCCACACATGTTTCAGTGTGGGATCTCCGTGCCAGCTCATATTTATGTGTGCTGAAAGTTTAGCTAGTGTACGCCACTTTTCTTTTTTTGTCCTGGGTGTCACGGTACTTATATACAGCACTGTTGCATTATTTTAAAAAACAGGCCACATTTTACAGTGGGGCATTATAGGCATAACTTCCCTTTTTTGGGAAGTTTGTCACTCTCTCTATATCCAGCAATCGTTTTTTATCCAAAAAGTAAAAACAAAATTAATACAGTCTGTGATCTCAGGCTAAGGCCTGGTGTATCTGTGGTGGAGAAATCTTTGCTTCATAGGCATACGTTGCATTGTTCTGTCTGCTTTCCTGGTTCTACTCATTTTTTATTGTTTTCAAACAGTAACAAAAAACATAACCCAAAATATTAATACAGTCTAATATCTCAGGCTGAGGCCTGGTGTATCTGTGGTGGAAAAATCTTTGCTTCGCAGGCATACGTTGCATAGTTCTGTCTGATATCCTTGTTCTACTCATTTTTTATTGTTTTCAAACAGTAACAAAAAACATAACCCAAAAAATTAATACAGTCTGTAATCTCAAGCTAAGGCCTAGTGTATCTGTGGTGGAAAAATCTTTGTTTCACCAGCATACAATGCATAGTTCTGTCTGCTATCCTGGTTCTACTCATTATTTATTGTTTTCAAACAGTAACAAAAAACATAGCCCAAAAAATTAATACAGTCTTTGATCTCAGGCTAAGGCCTGGTGTATCTGTGGTGGAAAAATCTTTTCTTCGCAGGCATACGTTGCATAGTTCTGTCTGCTATCCTTGTTCTACTCATTTTTATTGTTCCTCAAGGAAGGGTCACATACTCAATATGAATTTAGACATTAATGACCCTAAGTTTTGGAACCTTGCAGTTCCGTGTCACAAGGCCCACGCACATGTTCAGGAAGATATCCAGCAAGCCAAAAGTTCTTCAGGTATTATTCAGGTGCTGACTCCTGGTTCTGGGGATATCTCTCCACTCTCTGGTTGGTCTTGGCTTTCGTTGTGGTAGAGGATGGGTAGTATCTTGGATCGGAATGCCTGCTTGCTCTAGAATGTGTTTGCCTTCATCCAGGGAGCGGCATAGGAAAGTTTTACTGTTGTGTGAAAAAGATAAGCAAATGGGAAATCCCGCCAGTATTTTATTTGCACTGCTTGGAGGGCCATGGTGACTGGTCATAGGACTCTCCTTCTGAATACCATGACAGGTGCAATGTCCGCAAAAAGGCGAACCGCATCTGGTAAACCTGGTAGGGCTGGGGAATCTCAAGCAGGAGCCAAAATTAAATCTCTAGTTTCTTCATAATGCAATTTAAGTACCACATCTCTAGGGGTGTCAACCGATCTCGGCTTACCCAAAGCTCTATGTATTCTGGTTATAACTAATAATAATTTTTTGCATTCCTATTGTACTTTTTGACTGTCATGTGTTTATATTCATATTTATACTTCTTTGACTAATAAAACTACATTTCTTCTGATTTCTAAAGATGCTGTATGGCTCTGTTTTTCTCTAGTAGTATCACTGGAGAGGATGTAGCTGTGGTGGCAGTGGCCATCTTGCTGTTGTTTCCTTCTGAGAGGATTTCAGCGATGGAGTGGCTTGCCGGCTGAACGGGGCCTCCCTTCTTGGGCATCTTGGGTCGAGGGGTCTCAGTGCAGAGAGGGAATCCACCGCTGACAGCTCCGGGGCGATCTGCACGGTGAGTGGGGCTATATTTAGCTCGCCACGGAGCAGAGCTCAGGGCTGTGCGACCGCCATTATCGAGCTCTGTGCATGCACCCCCTAGTGGCATTCCTTTAGCAGTGTTCGTTACACTATGACAAATAATTTTCCACTGGGACATTTGTATCTTATTGTTAATATGTATGGGTGAAGATGAAGAAGCTTGTGCCACAGCTGTGTTTATAGTTACGGATGGTGCACTCCTCTTTAAACTTAGTTTTTCACGAGCATCCATCAGTTTGTTTGGTTTTCCTCCAACATTGATCTGTTTTCTCTAATTCAGCATCTCACGAACATGTTGCACTTTGCACTTTATACAGACACGTGCGTGTTTGGCAACATATTTTGGATGGGAATTTCTTAGGCCGAGTCTGACAAGCACATCTGTTACATCGATCTTCTGACGGGCATGAAACCGATTCTGGTAATTGATGGTGGCCAAACAACGAATCATTGTAGGCTGTATCCTGGATCTCATACCTCCCATAGCCACTGCTGTTATTAATCATGTACTTTCCCATTCCTGTCATCACCATGCCACTTTTACTGATCACTTCATCCAATGATTCGTCCGCCATATTTTTACTAAAAACCTGCACCTTCCCAGCAGCAACTGTGTAGGAAACCACGATACAGTTTTGCAAGATGTTTATAATGCCCCTAAAAAAAAATTTAGACACTATGTTGATATCTACCCCCAGGGGGAAATGTTTGCCAGCCAGTGTATGGGCATTCTAAGTGTAGGAGACCCGCTCCTATAAATTGGGCATAGTTTCTCCACAGCTCATCTTCCACCACCACTAGATCACCAGCGTTAATGTGTTCCGTGCTGCTACAGCCATTGTCAAAATCCTTACAAGGGTGGGTGTTTTTGCTGAGTCTTAAATACTTGTTATGAAAAAGGTTGAGATGTACCCCACAGGGCAAAATGTTTGCCAGCCCATACACTTACTGTATGGCCATTCCTTGTCTAGGCGACCACCTCCTTTTTGATGGGTAATTTTTGTTAAGAGGCCCTCATCCATGTGAAGGGGATTTTCCTGGGCCCATCCAGTACCTAGGTTCAAAGGCTTATTGGGGTGCATATGACTTGGTAGCAGGGCAGGCCTTGCATTCAATGCAACATTTTTTATGGAAGCCATCCTGGACATCTCGTGAAAGGGGTATTTGGGTGCGTCGTAATTCTTGGCAGCCCATCAACTCACTGCATAGGCTATAACAGTTTAGGAGACCCACTGTTTAATAATGGCCCTTTAAGCAGATTAATGCTGCCTTATGCCCTGGTCAAGATAGGCTCTGTTACTTTAAGAGTCTCTCCTTCATAAGTGAAACAAAATGGGTCTGCTTATGTGTCACACAACACATGGCCAGCTAGGGTTGTTAAATGTTACAATGACATTTCCCAGTGAATGCATTTGTTTTGGTTGAAAGCAATATTAAAGTAGAAAAACGCTTTAGAAACGCTGCGTCTGAACATAGCCCAAGTGGGGGAGGAACATTTTAGTCTGGGGTTAATTATTTTGCCTTATTTACAAGTCATTAACCTGGAAAGGATGTACCTTAACATATTTCCAGAAAAATCAGTTTTGGTTTTGTTTTAGTATGTTTTTTGGTGCTCCGGTAAAAATGGCATGAAACTCTGACAACATTGTTTAAAGCTGTGAACTAGGAGTCAGGAATGCTTCCAGGGGTGATCCCCATGATGTCCCCGTGTCATTTGAGCAGTGTTTCCATCATTTTCAGACGCATTTAGACCTTAAAAGGACCCCTGTGGGGGATTGCGGCAAAAATGCTCGGGTCTCCCATAGACTTACATTGGGCTCGTTGTTCTGTCCGAGTACCGGAGTATTGCAATCTGCTTGACCCGAGCAACGAGCACCCGAGCATTTTAGTGCTCGCTCATCACTAGTTTCAAACAGCACATATTCTTAGACTTGGTATGAATGTGTGCCAAGGAAAGAGAGGGATTTTTAAAAACTAAATTTGTTAATGAAATTAGGTTACAGGTGTGCCGAATAAAAGAAGTGCAAAGTAAAATGGAGAATCACAGAAAAAAAGAAAAAAAATGGAAAAGAAATATTTGACATGCATAAAAGCAAGATATTTTAAAATATTTTTGAAAAAACAAAAACAAGATATTAATAATGCAACATGATCTCTCTTATAAGGTTCAATCCTGAAGGGACTCTTGAGTTCAGGGCAAAGATCCCATATGTTTCTCTGCTGTGAAGCACATTGGGTCTGTGCTCCGTTGCCATTCTGGATATGTTTAGAAATGTCCTCAATGGCATAAGTGGAGAAACTAGTTGTTTGTTTATTATAATTATTATTGAAATTTCTGGACACATTGAACATGTTACGATTAGAGGGATGTTCTCTGTCATGTATGTGTTCCCTTATTCTTATTTTGAGTTTTTTAGTTGTAGAACCCATATATTTTAAACTACAGATGGTACATTCTATGACATACTGTATATGACATAGTCAGTATTGCAGTTCAATAAACCTTTGATGGTATAAGTACGACTATTGTCACTGTTGGAAACATTTCTTCCTCTAGTCCCACACTTACACACCCTATTATCTTGATCCCACAGTGCTGCCACCACATATGATGAACTTGCACCTTGTCACCACGGCTAATGTCCCTATTACATCAGAAAGATCACATAGTGCTGTCTCCCCACTTTCACCAACATTACGTTCAGCACCCCTTTGGGACACGAAAGGTCAGCTTGGCACAGGTTTACACAGACACGCCCTGTCCACACAGGCCCAGAGAGGCATGGGCAGTGAGTGGATGTGGCCCACGCAATCACCGAAGTAGAACCACATTCGCTCGCAACCCTGACATGCCCCTTTCACTAGCACCAGTAATACAAAGCGCTGCCAGCCTGGTAGACCTGCCAACAGTTCTTTGTTAGATATAAGCCTGGTCCATTAACAGAATTACATTGGCCAGTAACCAGCCCCGGTAGCATGGAAAGTTAAATCAAGAAATGGACATATGGATTCATGGATCGAGATAAAAGAGCAGCCCAAGGTTAAATGATATATTTAATCGCCTTAAGGACACGCTAGACAATACACTATATGCATAATGGTTATGTCACGATCCATTTTTGGATTTGTTGCAGATCTGGTTCCAGTCAGTTAAACCTTTTTTCCTTTCAGGCCAGCGGGGGTAAATGTCAATTTTTCCCCACTGGCAATCTGGTGTTACTGCAGTGTTGCTGGGTCAGCTGATGTGGATGGTGACCACTCCCACCATCCTTTAAAAGGTCACCTGATGCATCAGCTGACTGTTGGTGATACAGTTTCTTTCTGGAGACCAGCCTAGCAGGAGCAGCTTTGTGGTGTCAGCCACGACTGGTGTTTGGAGTCCAGTTGCTGTTGTTATCTGTGGTGTGGAGCTTAGCAGCGGTGTTTATAAGCTAAGTGCGGTGTTTTTTCACCTTCTCCCTTAACTGTTTGTCACTTCCCCCTGTGTGTATTATCTGCAGAGTTGAGGCTGGTGCTCCTTGCCGGCCAATGCACTAGCCAGGGCAGTAATAGGTGACTACTAGGGACTAGGTTTGTGATGGCGGTGGGGGGAAGGACCCGCATAGGGCATTAGGGCCGTGCAGGGACAGGCTCAGGTTTGAGCTTAGGTGGTGACCATCCCTCATTCCCTATTGTTAGGGCCTTCCTCTCACCTTTTCCATCCTGTTGTTTGTGATTTGTGCCGTCTGCTGACCGACCACCCGTAGGGTCGCGTCGCCCCGTGACATTTTATGCATATACAGTAGTCAGATATGCAAATACAATAGTGGTAGTACAGAATATACTGTATATGCAGATCATGTCCATTACCAGTTTAATGTTAGACCATGTGTGTGCTGGGCTACAGGGGGCATGGGCTGCCAGCTGTTTCCTCATTCCTTCTTAGAACTTTACTCGACGTGACTCCCACTTTCAAAATGAACCGCAAGCATAACAGAGAGAGCCCACATGGCCTTACACTGGTATTTATCCCCTTTGGGTCATTCCCCTCCTGCCATTTGGGCCGAACCTAAACCCCTCCCATTGCCTTTGGTAGCTAAACACTCCAAAATCTAAATCCTAATAATAATAAAAAAAATCTAAATATATTGTACCCATGAATAAATAATTTTATGAAAAATAATTATGTATAAACAAAATACCATATTTGGTATTGACGTGCCCCAACATATAAAACTATCCCACTAGTTAACCCCTTTAGTGAGCACCATAAAAAAAACAAGGCAAAAAAATGCTTTCTCGTCATACCGCCGAACAAAAAGTGGAATAAAACACGATCAAAACGATAAATATAAATAATCATGGTACTGCTAAAAATGTTAAGTTGTCCCCACAAAAAAACAAACCATCATACAGCTCCATCGGTAGAAAAATATAAAAGTTATAGCTCTCAGGAGAAATTGCACAACAAAGAGTAGGGTGCAATTTCCCCTGTTACCCTTATGAAAATGTAAAATTTAGGGCTAAAAAACCTTTTGTTGGAAAAATGTGATTTTTTTTTCACGTCTCAACGTTATAAACTTCTGTGAAGCACCTTTGGGTTTAATGTGTTCCTTATACATATAGATCAGTTCCCTGAGGGATCTGGTTTCCAAAATGGTGTCGCTTGTGGGGGATTTTCACATTTTAGGCATGTCAGGGGCTCTCCAAATGCGACATGGCATCCGCTAATTGTTCCAGCAAATTTTGTATTTTAAAAGTTAAATGGCGCTCCTTCCCTTCCAAGCTCTGCCGTGCACTCAAACAGTTGTTTTCCCCCACATATAGGGTATCGGCATACTCAATAGAAATTGCACAACAAATTTTGGGGTCCATTTTTTCCTGTTTCTCTTTTGAAAATAAAAAAATTGGATCTAAAGTAAACTTTTTGAGAAAAAAAATTAAATGTTCATTTTTTTCCACATTCCAAAATTTACTGTGAAGCACCTGAAGGGTTAATAAACTTCTTGAATGTGGGTTTGAGCACTTTGAGGGGTGCAGTCTTTTGAATGGTGTCACTTTTGTGTATTTTTTATTGTATGGAGAAATTGCTGGTCCCTTATAACTTCCTAAGAAAAAAAAATGTTTCAAAAATTGTGCTGATGTAAAGTAGACATGTGGGAAATGGTATTTATTAGTTGTTTTGTGAGACAAAGTTTTAAAATTGCAACATTTTCCTAATTTTTACCAAATTTAATTTTTTTTCACAAATAAATGCATGTCATATCGAATAAATTTTACCACTATCATGAAGTACAATATGTCACAGAAAAACAATCTTAGAATTAGTCGGATCCATTGAAGCGTTCCAGAGTTATTACCTCATAAAGTGACAGTGGTCAGAATTGTAAAAATTGGCCTGGTCATTAACGTGCAATCCACCTTCGGGGGTAAAGGGGTTAAAACAACACAAGTCTTATTAATATTAAAGTGACCTCACCATAGAAATGGATGGTAACTTGGTTATGACCAATAGCCTATATAACAACACAGAGCACTGACAGACTTTTCATGTTTTTTTTTTTTTAATTAAAAACGGTCCAAAAATTGTCCCTCTTAGTCATTTGTCATTAGGTTGACCATTCTTTGGAGAATACTTACTGAAACTGACAATGTTGTTCAATGGATCATCATCCAGCTGTGTCTGAGATGATCGATGTGCCATATGTTCCATAATGCCCTCATCTTCTTTCCCACTAATATGCTTCCTGGAAGCAAAGAAGGCTAAATGCTTCCTGCATTTGGTAGTAATGCTGCCCGGACGTCTGGTGCCAGTGGTGAAGGTGGTGATGGTATTAGACAGAAGAACTTAAATCAAAACACTGCTTATAAATAAACAACTCTGATACATTGATTTAATGGATAGAACATTTGGCCACAGCCTTTATTAGATTATTAAACAGATAGCTAAAAATTAACCAATAACTTTGTGAATTAATAAATTAAAAAAACTTTAGCCAATCACTGCAGCTTAGCCCAAAGACTCAAGCCCGTTAACCTTAACTTACTTTCCATTTGGCCATCTTGCATAACCAGTCAAACATGGCCCCACCCAAAAAAGGGCTACCTCAATCATCACTTGCAGAGTTAAACTGAAAAAATCATTTGTGATCTTAGATAAATGTACCAAATCTTTTCTGAAAAGGCCATGTACACCACCTTCCAAGTCAATGTGTCTAAATGAAAAACCTCTAATTGTAGGTAAAAACTTACAAATTGATCTATTCAAATGCTTCCTTCTTTTCACAGAACTTTAGCTCTTCTGAGTTAAATCATAAAATTCTCGGTATGATTTCAGAAAAAAATATTTTAACACCCAGGAATAGCCCCCTAATCCTCTGTATATTCATTTTTTTCATGACAAAATGGAGATCTACAGCCCCCAACTTTGCAATGTGGTTACTTCCCAGATGGATCATTATAATGTCAGGAGCTAGAAAGCTGTCACCCATCATTAACACTTGATCAATCAAGCTGTCCCATTTCTGCCCTCTCCAGGAAACTCTTACTGGATCAAGTGGTAATGACTAAAGATGAGCGAACGTGTTCAGAAAACGTTTGCCAATCTCAAATTTTGCACAAACGTTGCACATTCGGATTCGTGTTCGCTTTCACAAGCATTTTTACTCAAAGTCAGCAAAAGTCGGTCACAGTTCGGTAAATCATTGCGTTTCCATTAATGCTTTTATATTATTTTGGCTATGATAGTGGTGCTGTATGATGAGCAGGGGACAGGGCTTCATGTTTGATGAGGGGAGGGGATGTGGAGGGGTTAAAGGAGTGTTTGAAGAGATTACAAGAGAGGCGCACTCTTTTTTTTTTTTTTTACTTAACATTATGTGTGTTGATTCCGGCAATCAATCAGGGCTCAGAAACCATCCACAACATCATGACACAAGGTTTCTGTGATTGGTTGCCAAAGTCACATGTCCCTGGCTATATAAAAAGCGGACATCTTGTATTGCTGGTGACATTTTCTCAGTGTCACAGTGCAGAGAGGTCACTCCTAAGCTAGGGCTAAAGCTGCTGAAAGTGAACTTGTCAGTGAAATAAATAGGATCTTGTCCTGTGTGAAATTCATCTTTCAGCATTCGAAGCAGATTGTGCAAATACTGTTTGGCAGTCCCAATTGCTACTCCAAATCGTTTATGCTAAAACTGTGTTTCAGTGGCAAAACAGAAGGCCAGATTTCAACTTAAAAATTGTTAGGCCTAATATAGTGTTGCAGTCACGAGACCCAATTAGCTACTCCAAATCATTTGTTTCAGCGGCTGTGACAGCAGCGACGAGCCCTGGTGCAGTATGTCCTTTTGCACAGCCTGGGCCAACGCAGTCCTGACCTGGTGCAAATCACGCTTGCAGAGTAGGCACAGGTGAAGGACCACTGCACCCTTCTGCACAGTTTTGCAATGGCTACTAATATGGTTAGCACTGTTGATGCCATCATCAGCATCACTATTCCGGTCATCTATAAGCTGGAGCAGACATTTAATAGCCTGCGGGAGGAGGTTGTGGTCCAGAGGAAGAGCAGAGGAGGATGCAGAAGGGATAACATTGTCTCAAAGTTCCAGACTTTCGTCACGTAGGCGGGTGCCAAGGGAGGATGGATTACTGCGATCAAGGGGGGGCTGGAGATAACAAACAAACTATTTGGGCTTGATTTGAAGTCACATGACTTAGTCACCTTGAAATCGTTGGGTCTCTCATGAACTCCTGTATATACCAAACTATTCTAGAGTGAAGTGTGAGTTTACTTGTCCAATAATAATAATAATAATCTTTATTTATATAGCGCCAACA
>VIAB01015626.1:50567-62789 GCA_009801035.1 Oophaga pumilio | reverse complement strand
TGTACGCCCTCTGCCTGAACAGTCCAAGTGCAGAGAGTTGGAAGTTGGTGATGCTAAGGAGCCCAGAGTAGAGCATTGCCCAGCGAGGAGAGGTATTTCATTTTTTTTAATGTTTGGAGCAATATATGGGGAGCATTATACACTGGAAAATTATATATGGGGCCCATCATATACTAGAGCATCATATGGGGTTCATTATTTATTGGGTATCATATAGGTCCCTTCCCTTTATATATGGAACACATATGGGGCCTATTTTGTATGGAGCATTATATGGAGCCCATTCTGTATGGAGCAATATATGGGGCTCATTATTCTGTATAGAGCAATATATGGGGCTCATTATTCTGTATGGCGCACTATGTGGTGCCCATGATACTGTATGGAGGACTATACTGTCCGGTTTTTGAGCTATTGTAGAATTTACAATAGATATCAGTCATGTAATGTAAGAAGTGAAGTATTTGGCATTGTACTACACCTATATTTCTCTGCCGTATCGGAGCATCATGAATTGTGGTATGTGTTAAAGGGGCCCACTGAGACTATTTTGCCAGGTGCCCACGAAAACCTGGAGCCAGCCCTGCCCCCCCACAACTTTAGCCAAATAACCCCCAGTTTTCAATGCGTTACTATTATTATAAAGTAAATGAAGGAAGACAAGCTTAAGTAATAAGAACTTATGTCGTTGGCATTGAAATGGGCACTGTAGGTGTGTTTACTGCATTCCACTCCCTGCCGACTTTTATTCCCCATTGACTTGCATTGGGGTCGGATTTTCGACTCCGACCCAATCTTTTCCGTTAGTCGGCCGACTTCGTTCGTCTCGAGTTTTGGAAAAGTCGAGCCGACCAAAACCCGACTCGACCCTCCCAGAGCCAAAGTCGCTCATCTCTATACAGGACAGATATTTTACACTGGGTTTTGTCTGCCACACGGATCGCATATCATTGCTCTCAAACTTGTGCCATTTCAGGCCTCCATAAAATTGTTTTAGTTGTGTCTTAGCCTACTTATTGACGCAATTTTACTAGCCAAAAAAAAAAATACAGGCCACATATTTTACAGTGTGGTATCTCTGTCACATGCCTCATCTATCAGTGGGCTACAAATTGTGGCATTTCAAGCCTCCATTCAACTGTTTTTGTTATGTGTTACCCTAGTTAGTGACACTATTTTCCTGTAAAAAAAATAAAAATACAGGCCACATATTTTACAGTGTAGTTTCTCCGTCACAGCTATCTATGGGCTACCAATTGTGGCATTTCAGGCCTCCATTCAACTGTTTTTGCTGTGTGTTAACCTAGTTCTTGACAGCATTTTGCTGTAAAAAAATAAAAATACAGGCCACATATTTTATAGTGCAGTATCTCCATCACACGCATCATGGGATACAAATTGTGGCATGGAGGGCTCCACAAAGATGGTGAACGGCGATGACGCCATAATTAGCATCACCAGCCCGCTTCTCTATGTTCTGAAACGCTCTCTGCTCACAATCAAAGAAGATGCATTGCAGGCAGAGATTCATGAGACAGAGCAAGGAACCATACACACAGCCCAGCCTCATCTAATCCCAACGTGGATTGAGTGACAATGAGGAAGAGAAGGAGGAAGAAGAACAAGAGCTACTTTCATGCGCTATAGACAGAACAACAAGCACAACTGTCATACCGTCTGTTCAGTGTGGATGGCTTGAGGACAGGGAGGAGGAGGAGAGCATGGTCAGTTGTCCTCTTGCTGAGGACACAGAAGTCTTGCCTGTTAGCAGTCTGGCACACATTGCTGAGTTTATGTTACGCTGCCTTTCCCACGACCCTCGCATTTCAACATTTTGGGTGACACTCATCACTGGTTGATGACATTTCTAGACCCACGCTACAAGGAGAACTTTCTATCTTTTATTCCAGAGGCAGACAGGTCTACTAAAATGGTGCAGTACCAGAGGGACCTTCTTGCGGAATTATTAAAAAAAATTCCCCTATGAAAACGCTGGCGGCAGAGGTCACAGTTTGTTGGACAACCAAGGAGTACTGGTGAGAGAGACACAATTCCAATCCAGCAGAGGCAGGGGAACATTGGCAAAGTTCTGGTAGAGTGTTCTCAGACCCTCCTATAGGACTGGCCCTGAGGCGTGGGGTATACTCTCAAGGAATGCAAAGTTTTGGAAGATGCTGAGGGAGTACCTTGGTAACCGTACCAACTTCCTCCTTGATTTCTCTGTGCCTTTAATTATTGGGTATCCAAGCTGGACACGTGGCATGAACTGACAGGCTGATTCTTATAAAAATGAACAAGAGCTGGATTGGGCCAGACTTCTGTACAACACTGAATGATAGCAGCGAAACATAAACTGTAATCCAGTGTCTTTTTTGGGGAACTCTATTACGCACCTCTTCACACCCACACATGGGTATACGTTTCCTGAATTTGGCTATTTGGTGTGTTAGCCTCCTCCTTATCATCCAACACCACTAGATCACCATGGTGACCGTAAACCGTGATACAACAGCCATGTTATTGTGTTAAAGGGTGTTTTTGAAGCCAGTAAAAAAAATGTTTACACATTATGTTGATGTGTACCCCCCAGGGAGAAATGTTTGTCAGCCCATATACTTAGTGTATGAGCATTACAAGTATAAGAGACCCACTACTTTAAATTGGGCAAAGATTTTTAGGAGGCCATCGTCCATGTCTCTTCAGACACCACCACGAGATTACCAGAGTGAAAGTGTTCTGTGATGCAACAGCCACGTTATTGTTTGCAAAGCGATGTTTTTTGTCTCAGCAGAGTTAGCCTATCGTTTCTTGTATCTCCCACTCCTCCCAATGGAAATGATAGCGAGAGGGGTGCAATAGCGCAGTTACCAAATTAACAATTAGTTTACTGTAAGGTAAAATTCTCACCTTTACACTTTGTGAGTATGTACAACACATATAGTAAGTAGAATAGGAGGGCTGCAGATGGCACTGGACCCGCGAAGGATCTACAAAAAATTCTGGATAGGATATTCAAGATGCTGACAATTCCGCGCTCCTCCAAAATCTGGCAAGGGAATCACAGAGTTCAGACGAGTTGCATACTTCATTAAAGGCTATCAAACTACGCGTTTCATGGATGTCCTGTCCTCTTCCTCAGGTACATAGCCAATCTGGGGCTATGTACCTGAGGAAGTGGACAGGACGTCCATGAAACGGGTAGTTTGATAGCCATAGATAAAGTATGCAACTCGTCTGAACTCTGTGATTCCCTTGCCTGATTTTGGAGGAGCGCGGAATTGTTGGCATCTTGAATATCCTATCCAGAACTCCTCCCAATGAGATCTCCAAATAAATATCAATTTAAAAAAAATTATAGGGTTGTACATGAAGAGCAAATAGATAGTCATGGTATGGCACTTGTGACGCCTAGGAGAGGCGAGCTTCCAGGAGTTGACCTTCTGGGTCGTGGCACTGAACCTCCCCTGGGTGAGCAAACCAGTTGGACCCGACCCCTATACAGGGATCGTTAGGGACAGGCCCGAGTGAGTCAGATACCGAGACAGCTGGTGCCAAGAGGGGCGGCTCGTAGAGAAGCAGTGGGACAACACAGATAGGGCTGGTGGGACATCCGCAGACAGGGTAGCAAGGAGACTGGAACCAAGGAAGGCTGAGCAGGCTCAGAGAGTATGGGAAGGGGAACAGAGACCAAGACGGCTGCAGGGAAAACTGGAAGGAGAACCTTAACGCACCAGGGAACGGGACCAGGAGGGAGACAGGGACCGCAGAACTGAATCCAGAGGCCGAGGAACCACGGGGAAGAATGGGAGCAGGGAACCCAGAGGCAGAGAGAACCAGGAACTGCAGGAGACACAAGCAGGAATAGGGTTAACAAATAATAGCAGGCAGGTACCTGCAGAAACGGCCTAAGCATGAGTACGTATTAGCAGATACACACAATAATCAGGCACCTCCACTAAGGGAGGGCGGCCTGATATACCCAGTGAAGGAGTCAGATAGGAGCAGCAGGACTTCCGGGTCAGGCGCCGCACAGCTAAAGAGCCGGCAGAGCGGGAGAGACACGCCGCGACCCCCGATCAGCAAGATGCCGAGGTGCCGGAGCAGAGAGGTAAGTATTGAGGAGCGGGGTGGCTGTGTCTGCTGCGGCTGCAGCGGCCGTGGTCATGACAGCACTGCAGCCTGCCAACACTAGAGTTATTTTTTTTAATTACAAGCATTAAATAAAAATGTATAAATGCAGATGAAGTTGATAGAAAACCACAGTCTGTGTCCTACTAGCATTCCTCTGTACACATCTCAGTATTTAGATCAGTATTAGCGTGATCTATTTGCCTTCAGCAATTTTCTGTATTCAGATCACAGATATCACAACATGCTTCAGCAGCAGGGCAATAAGTATTGCCTCCGATTGAATGTTTCTGGCTGACATTTCTACAGTGTGAAACCTTAATTAGGCATACAAAATGTATTTGTGTAGAACACAGTCGGTGGACACTTAGTAATCCCCCCCCCCATTTACTGGAATATGTAGTCTTGAGAACCATTTGTAGGAATACAGATATTAAAACTACAAAACAACAAAGATTATCTTTTAAGTAGAAACAGATTACTGAAGAAATTTAAACAAGTTATTCAACATTTATTTAGCCTCCCTTGACAGAACAGTAGAACCATAATCATGCTGTATCAGAATACTAGAGCAAGGGGAAAACGGAAATTCTTGATACAATAACGCAATTGCCCTGCAACGAATGTTAACTGTACTACAGTGCAGGGAACAGAATTAATTGTCCAATGTCTGATGCCAGGCTTCTTCAAACATCAACTGCCTGCTGGTGATCATCAGCGCTAAACAAAAAGCAAGAAGAAAAATGAAGGGTTTTTTTGTAAAGGAGTCTCTAGGCCCATGTGTGAATTGCGAGTCTTTCTTATTACAGTCTCCAATTTATGTTGGTGTCATCACAGCTTAATCTTAAATTCAGGTGCTTGGATGACAGATGATGACCCTGAGGATTTAAAGAGTGGTTTTAAGATAGTATCAGGATCAACTTCAGCTGGAGGATTTTAAGCAACACTGGAGGAAGAGGAGGTTGTGTTTCTTCTAGATTCACCTTCATTCTTTGATGGGGTGTCACTTAATCTTGGAAGTATGGGCTGGTCTGATGTTAGCCTAATACCATTCAAAGGAAGATTGGATTTCATTGGTTGTCCATCTAGGTATCTGTTGTTGTATTTTTTGTAGGCACCAACTGCATCTTCCTTTCTTACAAACACAATCTCTGCAACTCCAGAACTCAACAAGCAGGTGCAATTCAAGGCACCGCATGCACAGAAAAGCTCCACGATATCTTCCTCTGTGACTCTTGGATGCAAATTATTAATGGTCATTTTTGTGCCTTCTAAAGGACTAAAGACAGACTCTTTTGGAGTGGGCCCTACTGATGAACTGACCTCCTTTGTGACAAATGTCCGAGACACGTTGGTTAGAGCCTTTGTGTGCAATAAAGGTGGCGAACTCTCGTGCTGAGTATACATGGGAACTGTGTATGCATCATTCTGTACCACTTTAATAAGAGGTAAATTTTGCCCAAGAGAAAATTAATTTCCAGACATTCCTGACCTTTTTTACACAGTGTTGGCAGATGTGATCTTCATCTTCTTGGTGGGGATGTGGAAAAGTTCCAAGTCGTCATCAATGCCATCATCATCCATATCTTGTAAAGAGGAAATCTGTGGTTTCCCAGGTTTGGAGTAAACTACGTTTATTAGCATTCCTTTAACAGTGTTCGTTACACCTGAAAAAATAGTTTTTGGCTGTGAAATTTGGATGGTCTTGGTCATCTGTATGGGTGAAGATGAAGAACCTTGTGCCACGGGTGAGTTGATAGTTACGGCCGGTGCACTCCTATTTAAGCATTTCACGAGCATCTTGCACTTTACCCTTTATACAGACACTTGCATCTTTGGCAACCAATTTCTCATGGGCATCTTTTATGCCGAGCTTCAGACGTGCATCTATTACACCTATCTCCTGATGGGCATCAAACACATTCTAGTAATTGGTGGTGGGTAAACAACTAATCCTTGTAGGCTGGATCCTGGATCTCATACCTCCCATAGCCCCCCTGTTATTAATCCTGCATGTTCCCATTCCTGCTGTCACCATGCCTTTTTCCTGATCACTTCATCCAACGACTTGTGCACCATATTTCTGCTAAAAACCTGCACCTTCCCAGCAACAACTGTAGGAAACCGCGTTATTGTTTTCAAGGGTGTCTATGATGCCCGAACAAAAATGTTTACACAGTATATTGATGTGTACTCCCAGGGGGAAATGTTTGTCAGCCCATACACCTAGTGTATGGGCATTCCAAGTATAGGAGACCCGCTCCTTTAAACTAGGAAGACATTTTTTGGAGGCCATCCTCCAGGTCTCTTCCGACACCACCACTAGATCACCAAGGTGAACGTGTTTCGTAATGCAACAGCCACGTTAGTTTCTTGAAGGGTGTTTATGATGACTGTAACAAAAATGTTGACACAGTATGTTGATGTGCACCCCCCAGGGGGAAATTTTTGTCAGCCCATACATTTTGTGTATGGGCATTACAAGTATAGGAGACGCGCTCCTTTCTAATGGTAAAAATGTTTATGAGGCCCTCCTTTCTGTTTCTTCCAAGGGGGATAGGAGTGCGTGAAAATTTGGGGCAGGCCTTGCAATCATTGCATAGCCAAACACTATTGGAGACCCATTTCCTAATAATGCGAACTATAGGGGTTGGTCAGCTGTTTCAACAATGCAATTCTCCACTTTTGGGTCTTCGTCGTCAACATTGCAATTCTACACTTTAATTTCTTCAGCCTCAACACTGAAATGCTCCACTGCCAGGTGTTCTTTAGCCTCAAGACTACAATGCTCCACTGCCAGGTGTTCTTTAGCCTCAACACTGCAATGCTCCGCAGCCAGGTCTTCAGCCTCAACATTGCAATTCTCCACTGCAGTTTCTTCAGCCTCAACACTGAAATTCTCCACTGCAGGTTTTCCAGACACAACACTGACATTCTCCACTGCCGGGTCTTCATCCTCAACACTCACATTCTCCAATGCAGGTTCTTCAGGGTCAACAATTCACTGCATAGCCAAACAGTATGGGAGTACCAAATAACTAGTAACAATGCTTTCAGGTGTCCATCCAGTACATTGGTTCAAAGGGTAATTGGGGTGCGTGTAATTTTGGTGCATGGCAGGCCTTGCATTCAATGCATAGGCAAACAGCATGGCAGTACCAAATAAAGAATAATGGGAACTTTGCTTTCATGTGGCCATCCAGTGTGTTGGTTCAAAGGGGTACTGGGGTGCGTGTAACTTTGGGGCACGGCAGGCCTTGCATTCAATGCATAGGCAAAGATTATGGCAGTACCAAATAAAGAATAATGGGAAAAACGAAGGCTTAGGGGTGATCTTGTAACAATGTATAAATATATGAGGGGACAGTACAAAGACCTTTCTAATGATCTTTTTACTCTTAGATCTGTGACGGGGACAAGGGGGCATCCTCTAAGTCTGGAGGAAAGAAGGTTTAAGCATAATCACAGATGCAGATTCTTTACTGTAAGAGCAGTGAAACTATGGAACTCTCTGCCGTATAATGTTGTAATGAGTGATTCCCTACTAAAATTTAAGAAGGGCCTGGATGCCTTTCTTGAAAAGTATAATATTACAGGGTACATACACTAGTTTCCTAAATATTGCGTTGATCCAGGGAGCTAGTCTGATTGCGGTATGTGGAGTCGGGAAGGAATTTTTTTCCCCAAAATGAAGCTTACTGTTTGCAATATGGGTTTTTTTTTTGCCTTCCTCTGGATCAACATGTTAGGGCAGGTTAGGATAGGATATGGGTTGAACTAGATGGACTTAAAATCTTCCTTCAACCTTATTAACTATGTTACTATGTAACTTTGCTTTCATGTAGGCAGCCAGTACGTTGGTTCAAAGTGTTATTGGAGTGCGTATAACATTGGGGCAGGGCAGGCCTTGCATTCAATGCATAAGTAAACAGTAAGGCACTATCAAATAAAGAATAATGGGAACTTTGCTTTCATGTGGCCATCCAGTACCTTGCTTCAAAGGGATATTGGGGTGAGTGTAACTTTGGGGCAGGGCAGGCCTTGCATTCAATGCATAGACAAACACTGTGGGAGACCCACTTTCTTATAATGGGAACATTAAAAAAAAAGGTTGCACTCTATCGCGGCAAAACATGTCAATGAGAATTTTTTTTTTTTTGTATATTGTCTATGGAGGTAGCTGCTCCTGGTATGCACCTAATTCACACTAGTTTGGATGTGCCAGTCAGTTTTCTCTTACTTCTATCTCAGCTTACTAAACCGAGAACTCAGCCCATCACCATGTGGTGATTTTAATTACAGCAGGTCCTTACTTACCCATAAAGACAAGCTTTACTGACAGAGGTGTCCACATTCACCCAGAAATTCAGATATCAGCCTAATAGAGGTATGTTCAAATAGGCAGTGACCCATACATTTTGAGACCACCTTGATGATGGTGTATGGGCAGGCATTATTTGGCCAAATTTTGTGCAAAGCGTCTCATTTATTTTTCCTAATATTCAAAAGCCATATTGCTATTCATGTTCTAGATTTCACATTGACATGCTTTGGCACGATAGAGTGCAATCTTTTTTTGTATATTGTCTATGGAGACAGCTGCTCCTGGTATGCACCTAATTCACACTAGTTTGGATGTGCCAGTCAGTTTTCTCTTACTACTTCACAGGGAGGCAAGGGACATCACTTCTGAAACCACACCAGTGCGAATAGCTTGTCGATTGGATAGCAGATAATGCTTCCAGCATGCTTACCAGCACCACCCACTCTTCCACACTACTCAATCTCCGAAAGTCTGGATCACTTAATCCTCACCCTAATCCTCCTTCCTTCCAACAAACTGAGTCACAGGAAACCAGGGATACCACACTAGGATACTCCAAGACACTCTTTACATTATCATTTCTTGATTATGGCCTCTTACCCTGCATGTTCCAAGAGAGAAAGGAGGACATGCTGTTTATTGAGGCACAAAACTTAGAGCAGCCACGGTTACAAGAAGATGATAGTGGGGAGCAGAAAACCTTGTCTAAGGAGGTGGATCATGATGAGACACAATTGCTGATAGGTCAGGTTGTTGTTAAGATACCAAGTGAGGAGGACCAGGGTGCTGCGGAGGAAGATGAGGTGGTGGATGACAAAGTCACTGACCCAGCCTAGGAAGCTGGCATGCAAAGTGAGGCCAGCAATGCTGAGGAGGAGAGATCGGCAGCACCAAAACTGACAGGAAAAGGCAGTGGGCAACTGTTCTGCACAGCACCTACACTTACGAATGTCTTCGTCAAAGAGTAAGGTGTTCCACTGTGTGTGACTTTTTAAAGAGAGTTCTGAGACAAAGAAAATGGTCAGAGGCCTGACCACTAAAAACCAAACCACCAGCAGCATGATCAGGCACATGTCATCTAAGGACTCGACTCGGTGATCCCAACGCCTGGGTTTACAATTGGTGAAGCGAGTGACACCACTTCCTCTTCCCTCTGTGCTAGGTGGTTGCCAATACCCTGTCCATGACACTGGCACAGATGACTCCCACCCTGCACTTGTCCTTGCACATTCTGAGGCATTATCAGGAGGCACTTCCAAATCCTTGTCCCAGCACAACTGTCCCTACTCTTGGCCTTGAAATGAAAAAGAAAGTTCCCAGACATCCACCCACTCAAACACTAAACGGGCACATTTCCAAGGTGCTTACCATGGAAATGTTGCCATTTAGGCTTGTAGACAGAGGATTTCCGCTGACTCATGGCAGCAGCTGTCCCTCGGTACTCGGTCCTCAGCCACCATTATTTCTCCTGGTGTGGCTTCCCCACCTTGTACCAGCACGTGTCCAGGAACTTGTGAACTTGTGGCCAGGGATGCTACATTACCCTGATGACTCAATGGGTGAACATTATGGCGGCTGAGGCAGAGTCCCACCCTGGCATGGCACATGTGCTACCGATGCCAAGGATTGCTATCCCTACTTAGTCAGGGTTTTCTTCACTTTCTACACCAGTTCCTGCAACCCCTCCTGCTCCTCCTCATCCTTCATCTTCAATGTGTTATCTCAGTGCACATCGTGTACATCCGCCGGAAGCTGGAAGTTTTGCAGCACTGCCTCAGTGAAGTGGCAGCAGGCTCTGCTGAAGATTATTTTTCTAGGAGACAAACTGCATGGTACCACAGAGTTATTGAAAAGAATAACAGACCAGACAGATCTGTGGCTCTCGCCACTGAACCTACAAACAGTCATGGTTGTGTGTAATAAAAGCCATAACCTGGCAAGCTCAGACACGTACCATGCTTGGCCCACATGCTCAACTTGGTAGTTCAGCGGTTTATCAAAACCTACCCAGATTTGACAGAGCTTCTGGTGAATGTACGCTTATTTCTGCAAGTCAGTTACATCTGCTGCTGCTATGGCAAGGCTTTGTGATCAACAAAAGCCAGTTGTTGAAAACCAGCTCCAACACACCCATCGGCATTCTGGTCAGCCTCCACACATAACACCTGAAGAGTGGTCATGGATGTCTGACATTTGTTTGGTTCTCCAAGACTTTGAGGACTCCACAAAGAGGGTGAGCGGTATGATGCCATAGTCAGCGCAACAATCCCACTTCTGTGCCTACTTAAAGAGTCTCTGTTCATAAGCAGGCCAGGTGGAGATGGAGGAAGACATAAGACAGAGAGATTCTACCCAGCCCAGCCTCATCTCGTCTGCTCAATGTGGATTAGGTAGCAATGAGGAGATGGACGCTGAGGAGGAGGAAGACAAAGAACAGAAGCTGATGGCTAGCGCAACAAAGGCTAGTAGCCACACAACCTTCGTCCCATCTCTCCTACATGTATGGGCTGAGGATGGGAATAAGGAGGAAGAGAGGGAGGAGGAGAAGGAGATGGAGGGTCATCATCATAGTGGAGACACGGAAATGTTGGCTGTAAGGAGCTTGGTACATATGGCCGACTCTATGTAACGTTGCCTTTCCCCTGAACCTCTTGTTACGTTACATCATCTTGGCCAAGGAAGAGTATTGGTTGTTCACCCTGCTAGACCCATGCTACAAGGAAAACTTTGCATCTCTTCTTCCTGAGGTGGAGAGGTCTTCTAAAATGGTGCTATACCAGAAGGCCATTGTGGAAAATATGTTGAAAAAATTCCCTTCAGACAACTGTATTGGAAGCGGGCAAGCTTCCTTGCACAACCAAGGAGGAGAGGTGAGGGTGACACAAACCAGATACTGCAGAGGCAGGGGTACACTGTCAAAGGCCTGGGCCAATGACATGACTCCTTTCTAGCGTCAATGCCCTCATGACCATGCATTTTTTACAAGGAGGGAAAAGTTTTAAAAGATGGTCAAGCAATACCTTGCTGACCAAACCAGTATATTATTTCCTCTGCGACCTTCAGCTATTGGGTCTCAAAGCTGGACACCAGGCATGAGTTGTCCCTCTATGACTTGGAGGTGTTGTTGCTGCACTGCTGCTAGCATCTTGTCTGAGTGGATATTTAGTGTCACAGGGGTTCATAACAGACAGATGTTTTTGCCTGTCAACAGAAAGTGCTGATAGGCTCACTCTGATAACAATGAACAAAACCTGGTTTAGACCAGACTTATTCACACCACCAGATGACAGCAGCACATAAAATGTTTTTAATGTTATATATTTGAATGAGGCCGCCTGTTGTTGCCTTTTATGGTCCATGGATGACCCTTCTTATAATTTTTTCCTGGCTTTGCACTTTGTGCAAAGCCTTTATGAGTGTAGGAATACCACAGTTATGCTTTGTCTGCAATATTTGTATTGGGTAATACAGCTGGTGCTTTCAAAGGTGTATGGATGACCCTGTTTGCAATTTTTGGCAGTGTTTGCACTTAGAGCATAGCGTTTATGAGTCTATGAGTACCAATACATGACAATTTGATCAGAATGTGCATGAGGCCCTCATTTATATCTAAAGTGGTATATTTGAGTCCCTCAGAGTTCCTAATTTTGGGCAGTTCTTGCTTCCTTCATAAATTACACTAAAATTTAATATTTTTTTATAAAAAAAATAAGTTTTAGTTTACTTTATATACTCATGTATAAGACGACCCGTGTATAAGCCGACCCCCC